>SJYC01135230.1:0-16361 GCA_006408675.1 Madoqua kirkii
GCAAGAGAGTTCCAGAAAAATATCTATTTCTGCTTTATTGACTATGCCAAAGCCTTTGACTGTGTGGATCACAATAAACTGTGGAAAATTCTGAAAGAGACAGGAATACCAGACCACCTGACCTGCTTCTTGAGAAATCTGTATGCAGGTCAGGAAGCAACAGTTAGAACTGGACATGGAACAACAGACTGGTTTCAAATAGGAAAAGGAGTACATCAAGGCTGTATATTGTCACCCTGCTTATTTAACTTATATGCAGAGTACGTCATGAGAAATGCTGGACTGGAAGAAACACAAGCTGGAATCAAGACTGCTGGGAGAAATATCAATAACCTCAGATATGCAGATGACACAACCCTTATGGCAGAAAGTGAAGAGGAACTGAAAAGCCTCTTGATGAAAGTGAAAGTGGAGAGTGAAAAAATTGGCTTAAAGCTCAACATTCAGAAAACAAAGATCATGGCATCTGATACCATCACTTCATGGGAAATAGATGAGGAAACAGTGGAAATGGTGTCAGACTTTATTTTGGGGGGCTCCAAAATCACTGCAGATGGTGACTGCAGCCATGAAATTTAAAGACGTTTACTCCTTGGAAAGAAAGTTATGACCAACCTAGATAGCATATTCAAAAGCAGAGACATTACTTTGCTGACTAAGGTCCATCTAGTCAAGGCTATGGTTTTTCCTGTGGTCATGTATGGATATGAGAGTTGGACTGTGAAGAAGGCTGAGTGCTGAAGAATTGATGCTTTTGAACTGTGGTGTTGGAGAAGATTCTTGAGAGTCCCCTGGACTGCAAGGAGATCCAACCAGTCCATTCTGAAGGAGATCAGCCCTGGGTGTTCTTTGGAAGGAATAATGTGAAGCTGAAACTCTAGTACTTTGGCCACCTCATGAGAAGAGTCGACTCATTGGAAAAGACTTTGATGCTGGGAGGGATTGGGGGCAGGAGGAGAAGGGGACGACAGAGGATGAGATGGCTGGATGGCATCACCAACTAGATGTACATGAGTCTGAGTGAATTCCAGGAGTTGGTGATGGACAGGGAGGCCTGGCGTGCTGCGATTCATGTGGTCGCAAAGAGTCAGACAGGACTGAGTGACTGAACTGAACTGAATTGAACTTGTGGTCAAGGCACTGTGCTAGGTTCTAGGAATACACATGATGGAAGAGAGCAGAAATGATCTCTCTTCTCAAGACACTTACTATCCAAAGGGGAAAGACAGATAATGTAGAAAGCACAATTCGTGTTGTGATAATAAAAGTATAAGAAGTAGGAAAATCTCACCTTATCCAGAAAGTCAGAGAAGGTTTCCTGACAAAGTAGAATTTAAACACAGCCCCAAAAGATGTGTGGAAGTTAGCTCTAAAGAGGGTAGGGTTGCTTCTGTGTAGGAAAAAGGAAAGAAAGCTTCCTGGAGGAGGTGGCACATGAGGTGGGTTTAATTTTACTTTTTTATTTTTGACCATGCTGCATGGCATGGAGGCTCTTAGGGTCTGGCCCAGGGGTCAAACCCACACCCCCTGCACTGACAGCACAGAGTCTTAACCACTGGACTACCAGGGAAATCCGACAAGCTGGATTTTAAAGTGTGGTGAGATGTGAAGACTAAGAGGCCAGCGAAGCATTTCCCAGGTGAAAGTAACAGCTGAAACCGAGGCGGGGCACTGGTGGGAGTTCACTAAGGGAAGTCTCATCCGTCTCATCTGTTCTTGTAGTGGCACGATTTCATCAGGGGCCATTCCTGCCTCTGGGACTGTCGGTGGAGAGAGAGGCAATGGAATAGTCTTAATGGCATCTGGATCTTCTGTTTTCCTGACCCGGTGCCCTCAAATGGAGAGCACTTTGGATACAGAGCTGCCCCAGCCCTACGTTCATCTGTTGGATCCAGGAAAGGTGGCTCCTGAAAGCTCATTCTAGAGAAATGCATTACTTACTCATGGCAGCTGTTAATCTAGGTGCTGGGTACAGAGGTCAACAAAGCAGAAAATAATCCATGTGTTGCCGAGCTTGCTTTCTACAATGTTACTTTGTAATCTGAATCACGAACTTATTAATAATTTACAAATAAAGGGCACTTTGGAATTTGAAGATCTCTCTGGTTTGGATACATTGGTCCAGATAAAGCGGGAAAACTCGTAGCATCTGACAGGCAGATGACCTACAGTCAGAGCTGGAGTGAGTCAGCCTGTGCCCTGAGCCTCAGTTTCCTTATTTGTCAAATGAGTGGGCTGGGTGAGACCTTTAAGACCTTCCTAACCCTGAACTTCTCGGATTCTCCAAACCAGAAGAGCAGACTCACCCTGGGAACCGCAGGCGTCTGTGTCTGGGCGAACCTGGACGTTTACTGCTTTTGTTCCCTGTTTTGACAAGGGGCTCTGGGGCCCCTTCTTGACAGTTCACCCCTCTTGGCTAATCAGAATTCTCTTTCTGTCTGCCTTGGTTTTCTGCACTTCGACTTGCATCATAAATTATTCTTTCTCTAAATGGCAGGCGTAGGTAAGTTACCAAAAGGTCACTCAGAACCCCAATCAATCCCAGCTGCTTTAATTACTTTAGTGCTGTTTGGACTTGCGTTTGTGTGCTTGTGTGTGTGTGTGTGTGTGTGTGTGTGTGTTGGAGCAGCAACCCAGAGGAGAGGATCAAGAACTGTTTTTCTCAAAGGCAATGGAATTTCCTTAAGGAAAGTTAATTGAGTTGGCTTCTGTGTGTGTTGGGAAAACCCCCAGCCAAAGAGACCTTCATATATTCGATATATAAATTACAAAAGAGAATATATTTGAAGAGACGTCACTGGTCTTTGACAAGCTGATGGCAAATTCTAGAGACTAAATAAAGGACAGAAGAAATGTGAAACTAAGATTAAAACCGATAAAAGCTATCTGGGGGGTATTTATTAAAATACCCCTCCCATCACATCCCATAGCTTTGTCTCAAAGCTCCCACGAAGGTTCTAGATATTGTGTTTCATCTTTAGTAGGAATTTAGAGGCAAAGCTAAGTGTGGTAAATACAACTTAGCTTCATGTCTGCTGGTTTCAGCGTGGCTGTCTCCTGGCTGACCTGTGGGTGCAAAGAGACGTTTTTACACTCAGTGTCTTTGGCTAAAGGCTCAAGTCTTAATAGCTTTTGGGAAAGGCAAGAATCTCAGTGTTCTTTTCTTTGCTATAAAGGAACTTTTCCCCTTACTCTGTTGATTCAATCTCTTCTCTGTAAGAAATATAATAACAAAATAGTAATTTATAATTTATCATAACATAATAATAAGCTAACTTCCCAGTGTGCTTTTTTTTTTACAGGCATTCTTCTAAGCATTTTGCATTAATTGTCTCATTTAATTCTCACAACTGTTTTTATTCCTATTTTATATCCAGGAAACTCAGGCACAGAGAGGTTATATCACCTGCCCGAGGTCACCCAGCTGAGAAGGGATGGAGCCTTGCTCATTCTAGACCAGACAGTAGTTAACAGCTGACTTTTATCCTGGTATACTGAGTTCCCAGAATGATGTGAAATACTTTGTATTTAAAATGTGAGGATTCTCAGGCCAACACTGTGGATCTGGTCCTCTTATTCTGCTGAATTTCACATGGGGAGACCGAGGCTCAGAGAAGTTAGGTAACTTATACAAGGACACACAGCACAGCACAGCTGGGATTTCACAGATATTCCATTTGAATCTGGATCCTGGATTGGTAAACTTATGGCCCATGGGCCAAATCTGGCCCACTGCCTGTTTTTGTAAATAAAGTTTTATTGGAAACTGGCCACACCCATTTGTATGTGTGTTGCCTGTGGCTGCTTGTGCATCGCCTTTGTGACTGGGCTGTGGAGCTGAAATACATACCGTTTGGTCCTTCCCCCCCACTTTTGGCTGCACCATGCCACATGTGGATCTTAGTTCCCCAACCAGGGATCAAATCCATGACTCCTGCACTGGAAGCATGGAGCTCTAACCTCTGGACCACCAGGGAACTTGTATACTGTTTGGTTCTTTATAGAAGTTTGCTACCCCCTACTCCAGGCCCTGTGTTCTCAGCTTGCTTTCTTTTCTTGCTCTTCTATGCACCATGATTGCTAAGGCTCATGGTCCCAAAGCCCTGGTGTGATATGCAGCTTGATCTTAGCCAGAGGTGGAGAAGCTGTCTCCTGTGACTTCCTGCCCCTCTTGGGTAGATGCAGGAGTTTGAGGGGTGTGAGTGTTCTGGTTACCAGGTATGCATGTTTTTAAAGGGTGACATGAATAAGGCTCACTTAGAACCTGAGAAGGGCAGGGATTCTTGCCATTGCCCTGAAAACAGTGCTTGTAATTTTACAAGCAGATGCTTGTAAACAAAACAAAACAAAAAACAGTCTTGGGACCCCATCCCAAGGGCCTGCTGAATCAGGCTTTTGGGGAATGGGCCCTGGGAATCGGCATTTTGGTAAGCTTCCTAGAAGGGGCTAGTGGCCACCAGTGTGTGTGAGGCAGTTTTCCTGAGTCCCCAGCTGGGCCTGGGTCCCCTGGGGATCACACTTACATTGAGTCATTCTCTGAACCCTGGGTAGAGCTAAGCCCCAATTATTTCTTAGTTCTCACTAAAGACTGCTTACCTCTGCCCTGAATGTCATGTCAGACCCTTTGCAACCACATGGACTATCACCTGCCAGGCTCCTCTGTCCATGGACTTCACCAAGCAAGAACACTGAAGCAGGTTGCCATTTCCTTCTCCAGGGGACCTTTCCAACTCAGGGATCGAACCTGTGTCTCTTGTGTCTCCTGCATTAGCAGGTGGACTTTTTACCAGGACTTCCCTGGTGGCTGGGATGGTAAAACATCTGCTTGCGATACAGGAGACCCAGGTTCAATCCCTGGTTTGGGAAGATCTCCTGGAGAAGGAAATGGCAACATACTCCAGTATTCCTGCCTGGAGAATCCCAGGGATGGAGGAGCCTGGTAGACTACAGTCCATGGGGTCGCAAAGAGTCAGACATGACTGAGTGACTTCATTTCACTTCACTTTTTACCACTGCACCATCTGGGAATATTATCCCACAATTATTGCCACTTCTCTAAACTCTTTGCCTCCCAGATTTGCCCTACCACAAACCCCAAAAGGATTTTTTTTTGTTTGTTTTAAAGAGAGGCCAGGGGCTTTCTCATTTTCACCAGGTCCAGTGCTTAACTGGTTTACAAACCAGTTATCTTATTTACCTTTCCCACCATCTCTGCTAGATTGTTTTATTGTTAGCCCCATTGTACAGGTGAAGAAACTGAGGATCTGAGTGGTGGGCGCCTTGCCCAGGTCACACAGCTATGTAGGGGCATGGCTGGATTTCACTTAGTGATTCTTCTGATTTCACTTTCAATCACAGCTCTTGTGTGACCTTCAGAGCTGGAAGCTGAGCCCCTTGGCAGGCTTGCCCTGGACATTTCTGAGACCCAGGATAGGAGGAAATGGGGAGACCCACATACCAAAGGGCTAAAACTTAAATGTAATGTACTTTAAAAAACTGTTAAAATATGTACTGGGGTCCCTTCTTTAAAAAATTGTTTTTAATTGGAGTATAGTTGATTTATTGGGTTTGTCAAAAAGTTTAAGTAAAAATAAAAGACATATTTTTCATTTTCACCAAGAACTTTCTTGAACAACATATTCACTAACCAAATGAACTTTTTGGCCAACCCAATACAATGTTGTATTAGTTTCAGGTGTACAGCAAATTGAATCAGTTATATGTATACATATATCCACTCTTTCTAAGATTCTTTCCCATATAGGCCATTACAGAATATTGAGTAGAGTATACAGTGGGTCCTTATTGGTTATACATTTTATATATAGTAGTGTGTATATGTGAATCCCAGTCTTTCAATTTACCACCCCCCTCCACTCCATGGGGTCCCATCTTGACATATACAACTCATAACAACAAAATAAAAAATTTTGTGTGTGATATATTTTTTAAAAACTGAAAAGTCAGCAAAATAGCAAAGATGATTGAATTTAATTACAATCATGCAAGACTTGGTCCTCTGTTAATGGGTAGATGATGTTGAATGAGCTGTAAAATAAAGATGTATATAATTATAAATTGCTCTGTATTCATAATGTAAAAATGTATTTTCTTACTTTCATTTCAGCAAAATGATGAATTATAGGTTATAATCAATATTTTCTGATACTTTGTGATCTATTGATGATCCTGCCAATTTAGAAAAATCTTTCATCAGGTAAGGCACTTCTTAGGTAGTCTTTTCTGAAACGAATTTTTATTTATTTATTTAATAGGCTATAATTTACATGCAGTAACATGCACACATTCTAGTTGTGACATTTCAATGAACTATAACAAATGTATGTACTCATGTAATTAGCATAAGTTAAGGCTGCAGTCCATGGGGTCGCGAAGAGTCGGACACGACTGAGCGACTTCTGTTTGACTTTTCACTTTCATGCACTGGAGAAGGAAATGGCAACCCACTCCAGTGTTCTTGCCTGGAGAATCCCAGGGATAATGGAGCCTGGTGGGCTGCCATCTGTGGGGTCACACAGAGTCAGACCCAACTGAAGTGACTTAGCAGCTTAGCAGCAAGATTCCCATAGTTATTTAAAAATTAATTTCTTTTTGGAGGGACCTTGTTCATTGCAGTGGTTACTGCAATTGTCAATAAACATTTTAAAGCAATTCTCTGGAAATAAACCATGGATTTCAAATTTTATGTTTAAACTTTACACTTGAGTCACATAGGATAAATTATTGATAGTGCAGAGAGTGTTCTGTAACCCTCCTCCCTGCTCTGCCACTATAGCATGTTTCATGAAGACAGAGATTTTACCTGTTTTTTAATTTTTTGAACAGTTTTTTTAAACAGTATATCCAATGTCTAGACCAGTAGAGTTGAATAAATAGATATTCAGTAAATATTTGCTAGATGAATAAATATAACTTGAGTTCAAAGGTGTCCTGAGTTCCATTTGACACCACCTAATTTCAAGCAGGACACCAGTAGTAAAAACCTCTGCTGAAGGTGAGAGAAATGTCAGCTGATGTGGCAGACAGTTTCTGAAAGGTTCCCACTGCCCCACTCACGCCCTCCCCGGCCCCCCCGCCGGCCCCTACCCCTCTCCTCTGCCCAGGTCCGGACTCCCACCTCTGTGTAATTCCCTCTCCTGGAGGATGGGCAAGTCCTATGACTTGCTTCTAACCAAAGGAAAAGAGAAAACATGATGGGATGTGACTTCCAGGACTGTATTATTTAAGATTGTAAACTCTGTCCTGCTCAGACTCTCCCTGGCTGGCTTTGATGAGGCAGCTTGCCATGTTGGGGAGATCCAGGTAACAAGGAGCCGAGGATGTCTTCTGGTTAACAGGCAGCTGCAAACTGACGCTCTCAGCCCAATAGCCCAGAAGGAACTAAATCCTGACAACAGCAACTTAAGTGAGCTTGGAAGTAAAACCTCCTCCAGTTGAGCTTTCAGATGGGACTCCAACCTTGGCCAGTACTTAGACTTCAAGCTTGTGAGAGACTGGAAAAGAGGGAACCTCGGTAAATTATGCCTGAATTCCTGATATGCAGACACTGTGAGGTAATAAGTGTGCACTGTTTTAAGATGCTAAATTTATGGTGATTTGTTATGCAGAAATAGATACCTAATAGAACCATGGATAAGAAAGGTCTTATAAAAGAGGTTCCATTTATATTGATTTAGACTATACACTTTATTGACATTACTTTATGAAATCCATATAACAACTCTAAGAGCAAGTTGTTACATTCACATTTTATAGATGAAGAAACCAAGACTCATAATTTAAGGATCTTGTCCAAAATCATGTAGTTGGAAAGTAGCAGAAATGGGATTTGAACCAAGTCCTGTCTGACTCAAAAATGACCATTCTCGAACATTTTCTACATATATTTCATCCAGCTCCATAAAGACTAGGGACTAATGTCTTTTTCTTGGAATTAGTTAGAGACCTAGAGTACTGAAAACATTATGATTGCCTTAAATTCAATTTTTGCTATTATGATGACTTGTATGGTTTTTTTGGGGGGGGATATAAAATATGAAATACTCAAAAATTTTTCCTCTTAATTTTTTGATACCCTTGTTTTGCTGATACTTTAAGTTCTATCTTTTAAAAACCCATGTTCACCAGTGCCTATCACAATGCCTAGCATGTTGCCAGCAATTAACAAAGCATTTGTTTGAGTGAATATATGGAAAAAATATGGAAAAACTGTGTCTTCAGGACAAATGCAGGTTGCTGCTACCTAAACAAGACTGGTTTATATTCTGAATTGGTTTATTGGAGAGGTGAATCTATTCTGAGAGCTAAGTTTAAACTTGGTCTTGTGAAACCCCTTCATGATATGTGCTGTGCTGTGCTAAGTCACTTCAGTCATGTCCAACTTTTTGCAACTCTGTGGGCTGTAGCCCACCAGGCTCCCCTGTCCAGGCAAGAATACTGGAGTGGGTTGCCATCTCCTCCTCCAGGGGATCTTCCTGACCCAGGGATTAAATCTGTGTCTTCTGCAGCTTCTGCATTGAAGGTAGACTCTTTACCATCTGAGCCACCAGGGCTTCCTCAAATGCAGGAGTCCAAAAATGGCCTTGAATTTATAAACACTTGGAAGGGAAGGTGTCCTTTAAAGGACAGGGTCTGTCCTATAAAACTGAGTGTTTCCTGAACTGCTACTTTCCAACTATATGATTTGAACTGCATTCTGAGAGGAGGTAGTTGACCATAACTTTCGGGCAACAAAGCTATGGGCCAATGCAAAGTCTGCCTTACCCTGATGAATGCTTTCCTGGAGGGATCCTGTGCACTCTTATGCCAGGGTGGTCAGGAACTTTCCGTAGCATTGGAGTCAGTTATCCCAAGTTTGAATCTTGGCTCCTTGCATTACCATTTGGGTGACTTTGAGCAAATCATATTTCCTTCTATGGAGATAGCTTCCTCAGGGTGTGTTGTGAGGATCAAGAGACTGTAACAGGGAAGAGTCAATTTTGACTCTTCCATGCAGGATCTGTTTCTTTAATTTTAAACCCCCCCCCCTTTTTTTTTCTTTTTTACTGCTTTTATTATTATAATCATACATAGTAGCCAGCCTCAGAGAATCTTGCCCCTCTGCCTGACTATTAAGCTAAAGAGGCTTTGTTGAGAAGCTTTTCCACCTATAGATGGCAGGAATGAAGAAATTAACACATCCCCCTGCCTGAAGCTTGCCATTCTAGGAGATATTTGCAAGATTAAATGGTCTTTTTATTTTTTTATTATTATTACTTTTTCACGTAACCCCCCATCTCTGATCCATAAGAGAACTTGGTGTCAGGACCCCAACAAGACGGTTATTTTGAGACATTAGTCTGCCATCTTCTTTCTTATGCTAAGCTTTCTGCAGATTCCTTGCCTCAAGCCCTCATCTCTTGGATTCACAGGCCTCTTGTGTGATGAGCAGAGTGAGCCTGGACCTAGTAACAAGATGTCATGCATGCGGGAAGTGTGTTCTCAAGGGTAGCTTCTACAATTGCCCACTATTTCTGTTTCCTTTTTCTTTTTCTTGGCAGTACCACATGGCATGTGGGACCTTAGATCCCTGTGCACGCTCTTAGTTCCCCGACCAGTGCTCAAACGTGTGCTTCCTGCATTGTAGTGTGGAGTCTCAACCACTGGAAGTCCCCTCATTGAAGCATTTTTATACTGTATTCAGTTCTCTACATATGAATCTGTTTCTTTGATGAAGTGGTGAGTTCATGGAGGAGAGACAGAACCTGTCACTCATCCAGAATCCTATGGGGGCTCCATCAATATCTGTTGATGAATGTTATTTTATAAAGAAGCAGAGTCAAAGAGTTTAAAAAACTCAGATTCTGGGGACTTTCTTGGTGGTCCAGTAGTTAAGACCCTGTGCTTCCAATGCAGGGTGAACAGGTTTGATCCCTAGCTGGGGAACTAATATCCTACATTTTGCATGGTGTGACCAAACAAAAAAAAAACAAACAAACAGAAAACACCTCAGATTCTGGAGTCAGGCTGTCTATGTTTTAAAATCTTATTTCTGCCATTTACTAACTGTGTGATTTAGGCAGTTGACTCAACCTCTCTGAGCCTTAGAACTTACCTGCAAGGCTGTGATGAAGTTTGCACAGTGCTGTATTTATAGGCATATAAAATGCTTAGCGCAGAGCCTGACACATGTGAAGCACACAGAGAATTGTGGGCTGCCTTTATTGTTATGATGGCTATTACTGTTGTCATTTGTAAAAGGAGTGTTCTAGCAACCAGAAAATCAATAATCCCAGTCTACATTTAAGTCAGGACAATTTCCATCTGTGTCTCAGTTTCCACATCTATTAATATGAAGTTAGGAGAATTTCTTCTAAGATACTAGCCAACAAGTTTCCCTCCCTGTGTTTTCTACCAGCTATAAAACATTCAAGTGGTGAATCAACATTTATCTTCTATGTCCATCATACCATTACCCCCAGTCTGACCAGTTCAGCCTGTCAGAGCACTTTCTGACCTGAACTGTGCTGGGAAAAACAAACAATGAACAAAAATACTATTTCATTCCAATCTGAACCTCACCAAGCTCTCTGTGCTAAGCTCCCCAGGTGGCTCAGCAGTAAAGAATCCACCTGCCAGTACAGGAGACACAGGTTTGATCCCTGGGTGGGGAAAATCCCCTGGAGAAGAGCATGGAAACTCACTTCAGTATTCTTACCTGGAAAATCCCATGGACAAAGAAGCCTGGTGGACTATAGTCCCTGGGGTCATGAAAAAGTCAGAGATGACTTAGCATCTAAAACAACAACAAACAGAGCTGTCTGCTCTAACGCCTTTATAATTCCTATCTGCTAGATTCCATCCATTTTCTTCCTTCTAGGTTGGATGAGGACAACCTAGATTTAGAGGCCTGGATTCAAATTCAGCTCCACCACCTGACTAGCTAGCTACCTTTGGGTGAGTCACTTAACCTCTCTAGCATTGCCTGAAACATAACAATAAAAGTGAGTACCTCTTAGGGCTTTTATATTAAATGAGAGAATACACCCAGAGAGCTCAGCCAGAACATTTGGTGCATGCATGCTAAGTCACTTCAGTTGTGTCTGACTCTTTGCAACTCCATGGACTGTAGCCTGCCAGGCTCCTCTGTTCGTGGGATTCTCCAGGCAAGAATACTGGAGTGGGTTGCCATGACCCCCTCCAGGGGATCTTCCCGACCCAGAGATCAAACCCGCATCTCTTATGACTACTCATTGGCGGGTGGGTTCTTTACCACCAGGTCCATGCTTGCAAGTGATTTATAAAAGCTGTGCTTGTTATGTCTAAGTCCTTATTATTTCAACTGTTTGGGATTAGAGATTATTCTCTTTTAAAAATTGGAATATAATTGCTTTACAGTACTGTGTTAGTTTGTGCTGAACAACTTGGAATATAATTGCTTTACAATGTTGTGTTAGTTTGTGCTGTACACACCATGAATCAGGCACAAGTATACCTATATCCTCTCCCTCTTGAGCCTCCCTCCCACCCCCTGCCCTTCCCTCCCCTCCTGGCCATCGCAGAGCACTGAGCTGACCTCCGTGTTCTCTATAGCAGGTTCTTGCTAGCTGTATGAAGATGAATCCCACTTAGTTTTACTGCCTCAGTTTCTCCAAGGCAGTGGTTTTACCAAGAAAATTCTCCCAAGGCCATTATCTCAGTTTCCCCAAGGTCAAAGCGATTCAGGCAAGGCTTCTGATTGAGGGCAGCTGCCCCTGGGTTATTAGCCAAGGAGGCCTGGTGAGAAAGATAATTTCCTAGAGAGGCTCACTTCTGACTGATGGGTCCCCTTCTCCTCTAGGACAAAGCACATCGTTGGTGCATTTAGGAAATGATGCTCTTCTCTGGAAACCCTGTTGATCAGAATCCCAGCTGATTGCCTTCCTGGGCTCTCAATCCGTGACCTTTTAAATGCCCTGGAGCCAGCCTGTCTGCTGCTGGTGTCCAATGCTCCACTAATGGGTAAACAAGGCATTCTGACATAAGAAGGATTGGGCTGGGTCCCATCGGAGAAGACTGTCAGGCTCCATGCGCACCTCTGCCCCCAGTGACACTGATGGTTCTGACGTTATGGGGGAGGGCAGTTCATTCTCACCTTAAGGATATGCATTCAGAGCAGGAAGAAGATGCAGAGAAAGTTTGTTTCGTGAACAGGTGGGAAGGTGGTGGATGCTAAAACCTGAGCGATGAGATTATCTGCTTTTCCACTCACCTGCCTTGCTTCAGGCACTACAAAACAGCAATTTGTAGCTATTAGAAGTGCGGGGGCTTCCTTGGTGGTCCAGTGGTTGGAACTCCTTGCTTCTCCTGCAGGGGCCAAGGGTTTGATCCCTGGTGGGGAACTAGGATACCATGTGCTATGTGGTGTGGCCAAAAAAATTTAAAAAGAAACGCAGGCAGTGACGAGCAGCTTTGCATTATGTAGGGAAACTGTTTCCCATCTCACGATGATTCGACCACCCTGGACAGTCTTTCCTTGGACTCTGTCTGCATTTTATAGAGTGTATATAGCACCTGCCGCGTACGACCCAGAGATCAAACCCGCATCTCTTATGACTACTCATTGGCGGGTGGGTTCTTTACCACCAGGTCCATGCTTGCAAGTGATTTATAAAAGCTGTGCTTGTTATGTCTAAGTCCTTATTATTTCAACTGTTTGGGATTAGAGATTATTCTCTTTTAAAAATTGGAATATAATTGCTTTACAGTACTGTGTTAGTTTGTGCTGAACAACTTGGAATATAATTGCTTTACAATGTTGTGTTAGTTTGTGCTGTACACACCATGAATCAGGCACAAGTATACCTATATCCTCTCCCTCTTGAGCCTCCCTCCCACCCCCTGCCCTTCCCTCCCCTCCTGGCCATCGCAGAGCACTGAGCTGACCTCCGTGTTCTCTATAGCAGGTTCTTGCTAGCTGTATGAAGATGAATCCCACTTAGTTTTACTGCCTCAGTTTCTCCAAGGCAGTGGTTTTACCAAGAAAATTCTCCCAAGGCCATTATCTCAGTTTCCCCAAGGTCAAAGCGATTCAGGCAAGGCTTCTGATTGAGGGCAGCTGCCCCTGGGTTATTAGCCAAGGAGGCCTGGTGAGAAAGATAATTTCCTAGAGAGGCTCACTTCTGACTGATGGGTCCCCTTCTCCTCTAGGACAAAGCACATCGTTGGTGCATTTAGGAAATGATGCTCTTCTCTGGAAACCCTGTTGATCAGAATCCCAGCTGATTGCCTTCCTGGGCTCTCAATCCGTGACCTTTTAAATGCCCTGGAGCCAGCCTGTCTGCTGCTGGTGTCCAATGCTCCACTAATGGGTAAACAAGGCATTCTGACATAAGAAGGATTGGGCTGGGTCCCATCGGAGAAGACTGTCAGGCTCCATGCGCACCTCTGCCCCCAGTGACACTGATGGTTCTGACGTTATGGGGGAGGGCAGTTCATTCTCACCTTAAGGATATGCATTCAGAGCAGGAAGAAGATGCAGAGAAAGTTTGTTTCGTGAACAGGTGGGAAGGTGGTGGATGCTAAAACCTGAGCGATGAGATTATCTGCTTTTCCACTCACCTGCCTTGCTTCAGGCACTACAAAACAGCAATTTGTAGCTATTAGAAGTGCGGGGGCTTCCTTGGTGGTCCAGTGGTTGGAACTCCTTGCTTCTCCTGCAGGGGCCAAGGGTTTGATCCCTGGTGGGGAACTAGGATACCATGTGCTATGTGGTGTGGCCAAAAAAATTTAAAAAGAAACGCAGGCAGTGACGAGCAGCTTTGCATTATGTAGGGAAACTGTTTCCCATCTCACAATGATTCGACCACCCTGGACAGTCTTTCCTTGGACTCTGTCTGCATTTTATAGAGTGTATATAGCACCTGCCGCGTACAGTGTGTGCGCATGCTCAGTCGAGTCCGACTTTTTTGCGACCTAGTGGATTGCAGTCTGCCAGGCTCCTCTGTCCATGGAATTTTCTGGGCAAGAATACTGGAGTGGGTTGCCATTTCCTACTCCAGGGGATCCTCCTGACCTAGGGACTGAACCTGCATCTCTTGTGTCTCTCCTGCCTTGGCAGGTGAATTCTTTACCATTGGGCCACCTGTGAAGTCCACCGTGTTTAACAAGGACTTAGTAAATAGTCCATGGGTCCCAGTTCTTGCATATGAGGCTTGTTACAAAAATTAGACTCAGAGAAGGATGTTCAGAAATACATACATAAAAAGAGAAATCAGCTCAGTTTGTTTGAGGGTCTTTATCACGCACCTTATTTAATGCCTTCCAAGATCAGAGCCCAAAATTCCTTTTAAACTTTCTCCTACTACTTGCCACCATGTATGCAAGGCTGCCTCTAAGCAGAGGATAAAAGTCTAGTAATTTTGGGTTAGAATCAAGCAAAGCCAGTTGTCAGAATCCTAGGTTGGAATTTGGAACACACTCTCAAGCTGGAAGAATAGCAGCATATTTTGAAAGCCATTATCTGTCAATAGAACATAGCAGTTAAGAATCTGTGCTTGCTGTTTACAATATCCAGGACATGGAAGCAACCTTGATGTCAATCGGCAGATGAGCAGATAAGAAAGTTGTGGTATATTTACACAATGGAATATTACTCAGCTATTAAAAAGAATGCATTTGAAACAGTTCTAATGAGGTGGATGAAACTGGAGCCTATTATACAGAGTGAAGTAAGTCAGAAAGAAAAACACCATTAATATGCATATATATGGAATTTAGAAAGATAGTAATGATAACCCTATATACGAGATAGCAGAAGAGACACAGATGTAGAGAACAGACTGTTGGACTCTGTGGGAGAAGGCGAGGGTGGGATGATTTGAGAGAATAGCTTTGAAACACGTCTGTTATCATATGTGAAATGGATTGCCAGTCCAGGTTCGATACATGAGGCAGGGTGCTCAGGGCTGGTGCACTGGGATGACTCTGAGGGATGGGATGGGGAGGGAGGTGGGAGGGAGGGTCAGGATGGGGAACACATGTATCCCTATGGCTGATTCATGGTGTTGGAGAAGACTCTTGAGAGTCCCTTGGACTACAAGGAAATGCAACCAGTCCATCCTAAAGGAGATCAGTCCTGGGTGTTCATTGGAAGCTCTAGTGTTGAGGCTGAAACGCCAATACTTTGGCTACTTGATGTGAAGAGCTAACTCATTTGAAAAGACCCTGATGCTGAGAGGAGGGCAGGAGGAGAAGGGGACGACAGAGGATGAGATGGTTGGATGGCATCAATGGACATGGGTTTGGGTGGACTCCGGTAGTTAGTGATGGACAGGGAGGCATGTCGTGCTGCTGTTCATGGGTTTGCAAAGAGTTGGACATGACTGGGCAACTGAACTGAACTGACTGACGGCAAAAACCACCACAACATTTTAAAGTATTTAGCCTACAATTAAAAATAAATACCTACTGTACAGCACAGGGTACTCTACTCAATATTCTGTAATGATCTATATGGGAAGAGAATTTTAAAAAGAGTGGATGTATGTTATGTATAATTGAGTCACTTTGCTGTATAGCAGAAATTAGGACAACATTGTAAATCAACAACTATACTCCAATAAAAATAAATTAAAGAATCTGTGCTTGAAAGTCCAGAAAACCTGAGTTCAATTCCTTCCTCTCTATCATCATCTGGAAAATGAGGATATTACCTTCCTCAGGGGGTTTTTTGGGTGGGTTCAATGAGATGATATGCTTTAAATATTGGGTTGGCCAACATTCATTTGCACTTTTCCATAAGTTCGTATGGAAAAACTCCAACGAACTTCTTGGACAACCTGATACCTTGCCAGAGCTTCCCAGATGACTCAGTGGTAAAGAATCCACTTGCTACTACAGGAGGCATAAAAGACACAGGTTCGATCCCTGTGTTGGGAAGATCCTCTGGAAGAGGAAATAGCAACCCACTCCAGTATTCTTGCCTGGAGGATCCCATGGACAGAGGAGACTGGCAGTCTACAGTCCATGGGGTTGCAAAAAGTCAGACGCCACCGAGCGACTGAGTACCTATACCTTGCCAAGTACCTGTCACAAAATCTCTCCTCCAAAGGTGGTCATTGTGATTGTAATATCATTATTTCTATTCTCATCAATCATTATTATGAACTATTTGTTGTTATTATTATTAGGTTTCCTAGGATTATGGTTATGGCCATGCCCGTGGCCAAAAACAAAAAACAAAAAACCTGCCAGAAGGCAAACTAGCAACCCCTTCTCTGCTGGGAGGGTCCACTGGATCAGTGATCAGATAATGCCAGAAATACATATGCACCACGTGCCAGGAACAGGGCACGGAAGCTGTTGCTGGGGCTTTAGTCTAA
>SJYC01135231.1:0-39444 GCA_006408675.1 Madoqua kirkii
ACTGAACTGAACTGAACCGAACACAAATTATAAGTCAACTATACTTAAATTTTTTTAAAGCACATTGGATTAACTGTCTCACCAAAATCCAATAGTTTCATGATTCAGTTTTATAAATAACTTTTAATGAGTATGAAAAATGATTCAGACATGAATTCAAATAGAATTTCTCTAGCCAAAGAAAAATGTGATAGTTTTGATAGTTTTTTAAAAAAAAAACAACTGAAAACCACCTCTTTGGATAGAAAAAGAGTAAAAGTTTATTCCTAAAATCTCTTGTTTCTTAATGGAAGTTGGCAAACTATTTGTGGAGGAAATTAGTCAACTTTATAAGTGCTACTGAATAAAACAGCTGAAATAAGCAAATTGCTATTCTAACCTCCCAGTTGGCACTCAAATCAAACTGTTTTCTTTCTTATGCCTGTTCCAACTTAAATCTACTTGATGAAACTCACATGTTTCCAGCAGCAAGTTTCAGCGGTAGATTTTTATAGCATACACATGATTCTCAGCCTAGTTTTAAAGCCCGATTCCATCAAACTCAAGGTAAATCACTTTGAAGTTAGAAAGGCCCTCAAAACAAAGGGACGAATAATCTCAAAGCAAACAGAAATATTTCACAGAATTTAATTTTTCCCATTCTCTGAATGCTTTTCTCATTTGACAAGACATTTTCCCCTCCATTAGAGTCAGATGGAACAATAAAAGCACGTATCTAAAAACTTGAATCTGTCACCACTGGGATTATGCCACTGAAATGCATGGATTTACCCTCCCCCCCACCACATACACATTTATTTACTTTACTCAAAGACACAATCGTCATGAAGCTCACCCCTAAATTTCTATCAAGATTTTTTTTCAAGGAAAACAAAGCCAGCATCATGACTTCCAAGCTGCCACTGAAAGAAGAATCAAGTGGAAAGTCAGAGAAGAATGGAGTGCAGACAATATACACACATGTAGGACAGAATATGATTTTAAGCTCTAACTACAAACCACACGCCAGAGCCACCACATTTTTCCTGGGCTTGTTTCATTCTTCCACCTTCCCTTTCTCCATCAAGCCTTCTATACCTGCATCGCTCACTCCAAGCTTGTAACCTTAAAGGCAAAACAAGCCAATGCCCTCTGCCATTTCTGAATCCTATCAGTCACCACGGCCAGTTGACAGCTCCCAGAAAATATCTTTCATCACCCTCACATTGCGCCTTGCAAAACACACAGACATGTGATAAATATCTGCTGAATTAAACTCAGTAAGTAAACATCTTCAGGTATTCTGCTTTAAACATCATCATGAAAAATGGGCTATTTTTTTGTTTGGATCTTGATGTGAACCAATGAACTGTAAAAAAAAAAATGCTAATTCAATCATCAGAGAAATTTAAACACAAAACTGAAGAGATTAAGGAACAACTGATAATGTTTTTAAGTGTGATAAAAGCATTGTGATTATACTAAAAAACCCATCATTTATAGGTAAGTACATACGTATTCGGAGAAGGCAATGGCACCCCACTCCAGTACTCTTGCCTGGAAAATCCACGGACAGAGGAGCCTGGTGGGCTGCAGTCCATGGGGTCACTAAGAGTCGGGCATGACTAAGCGACTTCACTTTTACTTTTCATGCACTGGAGAAGGAAATGGCAACCCACTCCAGTGTTCTTGCCTAGAGAATCCCAGGGACGGCGGAGCCTGGTGGGCTGCCGTCTATGGGGTCGCACAGTCGGACACAACTGAAGCAACGTAGCAGCACATAAGTATTTTAAGTACATAAGACCTCCCTTGTAGCTCAGTCAATAAACAATCTGACTGCAGTACAGGTCACCCTGGTTCGATCCCTGGGTTAGGAAGATTCCCCTGGAGAAGGAAATGGCAATCCACTCCAGTACTCTTGCCTGGAAAATCTCATGGACACAGGAACCTGGTGGGCTGCAGTCTATGGGGTCGGAAAGAGTCAGGCAGAACGGAGCGACTAACACATAAGTATTTACAGGGAGGGTATATGTCCGGGATTTGTCTCAAAATAATACAAAGTGGAAACAACGGAGGGGGTGGGGCTACAGATAAAGTAAGATAGGATATGATGATGACCACTGAAGCGGCCTAAATAGGAATTCATTGTATGCAGCCCTCTGTTTCTGTATATGGTCAACGTATCTTACGTACGTAAAATGGGCTTTTTTCTTTCTGCAGTGCTATTAGGGTACAGCGGTGGAAGCCAGGCGCTCTGAGTTCAAATTCAAAGCCCGGGCAGCTGGGTGCCCTGGGTGCCACAGCCTCTCCATGCCCCGCTTTCCTCGTCATGCGTCCATAACAACCTTGCTCAAAGCTTTGCTAAGAAGATGCAATGAGCAATGCTCTATGCAATATCTGGCACGTCACAAATACCTTATACATTTGCTATTACCATTACCCCCACTGTCACTACTGTATTACTATTATTATTACCTATTATTATTATTATTACCTATCGGGCCAACTAAGCTCAACGCCGAGAACAGAGGGGAACGGAAAGCCCATTTTTTGTCTATTGAGAGTGTTTTGGTCCAGCTGGGGATTCAGGACACATAAGGAAAAGAGGAAGAAACAACATTGGAATAAACACATTCTATATACTAGGCACTAAACTTAAGTCTCTTTCCGGGAATTATCTCAGGAAACCCTGCAGGACCGGTTTTTGGAGATGACAGTCGCTGCCAGATTCAAAGCCTGGGCTCCTCTGACATGCTGACAGCTGACACATCCCCATAACTAAGCAGTGTGGGGAACAGAAGCTGCAGAAACGCAAAGAAATGGGGGGGCGAGGGGCCACCACTTACTTAGCAGGGAGGTGAGGGCAGGTTTCTCAGCAAGAGGAAGAGAGCTGTGCCTGCAAGCCAGTGGCGGACAGAGACAGGAGACCCTGGAACCAGGCGAACGGGATGGACCGCCTGAGGTTGCCCTGAGGTTCCAATGGGAGCGGGCTCTGGAAGAGAACAGTGAGTGAGGAGGAAGGGCAGGGGGCCGGGAGGACAGTGGCAGGGAAAACAGAAAGAAGGGGCTGATCAGAAAGGCAAAAGAGAAGAAGAAAGATGCTCCAAACCTGACAGAACCTGACTACTAACCAGGTCAGCTTTCTCAAAAGTGGTCCTCAGTTCCCCCGCACTAGGATAGCCTGGGATGCAAGCTGGAAATGCAGATTCCCGAGCGGCCTGGGAATGGAGCCCCGGAATCTGTTCTTCATGTGCTTCCTGGGTAGTCGGCTGTGAACATGAAGAACTTCCGGAGAGACAAACAGGGAATGTTAGAGGAGGAAGTCAAAGATGACCCAGAAGTGCTGAGCCTGAAAACGCCATCAGTTTTCAGCTTGCACCCAAATAACCCATCACTTCCCTTGCCCCCTCCTCACTAGGTCACCCTGTGGCCAGACCACCTTCCCTAAACACTGCTTGTCTCCCACCCACCTCTACCAAGGCGCCCAGAGGAGCTTCCACTGCTGAGTGAGGAGATCTAACTCCCCTGGATGCCTCAGCCCCACAAAGTCAGGCCCCAGCAGGTCCCCGTCTCCCCAGGTTGAGGTTTCAAGCTGTCCCAGAAGAGAACAATGGAAATAAGTGATCACGGCTTTACATCAAGGCTTGGGGCAAGGGGCATGGGGAGGAGAGGGGCATCCTCCAAGCCCAGCCCAGGGCAGATCAGTTCTCATACATCTGTTGCTGTTGTTGTTTAGTCCCTAAGTCGTGTCTGACTCTGCAACCCCGTGGATTGTAGTCCACCAGGCTCCTCTGTCCAAGGGATTCTCCAGGCAGGAATACTGGAGTGGGTTGCCATTTCTTCCTCTCGGGGATCTTCCCAACCCAGGGAATCAAAGCCACATCTCCTGCATTGGCAAGTGGATTCTTTACCAGCAGGGAAGCCCTACATACACCTGCAAAACCCCTTCCAGTTCAGACTCCTGCACTAGGGAGCAACTATACACAGTTCTGGGGCCTCCCACCCTTCTGGTTCAGGCTCCTCAATGTCCAGTGCAAGGGTGTTTCACTAGTGCAGCGATGCTAGGGGAGGCTAGGAGTTGCCCTCTGCCACCCCAACACACGCTTACCACAAGCCAAAGCATGGGCCAGCTTTTGATGACACCCAGGCTCACCGTGCTCCATACCACTTTGAAGGCCCTATTCAACCTTCTTCTCTCCTCCTTACAATACCCCCTTTCTTCCTCGCCCACCACCTCTCCATCTCCTCCATGAAAAATTAGCTCATCAGGTGGCAAAGAATGTCACAGCTATGTCGAACAGAATCCCCACCACTGACACCCCAAGACCCTGGAGTGAGCCTGAACTCTTGGTTTCTGCATCGGCCCTTTTTTATCAAGTGCCTCCTGGGTCTTTAAGTGTCAAGGACTATTCATCATGTTTCTCCACAGCCCCCAAGGCTGTTTGAGGAGGGAGAGGGCTCTCTGGACGTATAGACCGGGAAGAAAGCCAACTTGGGGCCTCACATGTCGTCAGGGTAGGAATGCAGCCAGGCTAGCTTGACCTATCCCCCATCCAGAAACAGGGAGACTGCCCGGGTGCACAGGAATCAACCCTTCAGCAGCCACCAGTCTCCCGTTCCATGTACTCCTGGTGAACTCATGAGCCCCAGGGGCTCTGGGGCCAAATGCATGCAGTCTCTGGGTCTCCTATGGTGCCTGGTATCCACACATCCCCTAATATACACAAAATGCTCCATCAGTGGACATACCATTGTTTTCATAAAATGTACGTTTTCCTTTCTGCTTCCCTCTGAAGTTTATCCCACAAGTCAAATAAGAGTTTCTGTTATCTGTCAAGAAATGTTTTCTGTTTTGAGCGTTGTTTTGTTGTTGTTTTGTTTTTACACTCACACAATAATATTTTCATCATTGTTTATCTGTCATTGCAAGTTCACTGAGATGGCTACTGCTCCATTTAACTCTCTCTAGTGTGCTGTTTCTTATCAGAGGTAACCGATATTTATCTAAGGAAATTAACCAAGGCTCTTGGCCTGGGAAAATAGGCTTAAAGGAAAGTAGAACATAGGTGAGAAATAATTTATATGAAAACGTGGGGAATGTCGGAAGGTGGAAAGTATATTTTATTAGCTTTATGATCCAGAAAAAGAAAAAAGTAAAGTTTCATAGGAGTGTGTCCATGCTGAAATTCTCCCACTCTGGCCAGTTTGGATTTATTACTGGATTATTTTAATCCCAAACAATTTTCAAGTAGGTGACAGTTTAGGGGATGAAGCTCAATGAAACTGTTACACAAAACTGTCAAATTAACTTGAACACTCGCAGCTAAAAACCACTTCTCCTGGAAAGCATGGAAGCCTGTTTTACAAAATACACAGCTGTACATGGCTGTGCATGTCTGTGTATCTGGGGAAACGATCAAGGCCCAAGGCTGCATTTGACGGAAAAAGTGGTATTGCATTGTTGTTAGACCTTTTTTAATGTACAGTGTACACCGCCTTTTACAATATTTAACATGTGCCAAAGAACAAAACCTCCCCCCTCCACCCCGCCGCCGCGGGCATTGACAAGCTAGGGGCGCAGATGGAAAGAGCAAAGGAAAACTGAGGAGGCCCTAGAAAACGGAAAGGCCGGCTCATCAGGTGAGTCTTCAGACCTGCTGGAACCGTCTCCAGCAGACAGACTCGGGAGCATCAGACAGCTGTCGGCATCGCTGTCACTTAGGGCCGAGAACTGTGACCACTTGCTTTGCTGTAATTTCTTGTGGGCCAAATGTGTGACAACGTGACTGGGCAGGAAAAAGGAACAGCAGAGGTGGGTGGGAAGGAAAGGCTTTCATTGAAAAGTTTGCCTGGGACAGTCTCCTTCTGGACAGCCATGGCCTCTTGACGCTCGTTTAATCAGAAAAGGAATCCCTATTAGATGACTGTAGTTAAATTTATATTGGGTGTTTTGGGGTTTTTTTTTTTTTGCCTCGCCGGGCAGCATGCAATATCCCAACCAGGGATCAAACCAGTGCTTCCTGCACTAAGCACGGACACCAGGGAAGTCCTACATTTATACTGGAAGAAAAAAATTGATTGCAAAAGCTTAGGTAAGCTCCTGAAGGTTACAGGGGAACCACAGTGGGCCAAGCAGAAGTGGGTGAGTATTTAGGAAGAAGGGTGCCCAGGAGCAGGTGGGGGGAGGCATGGAGGCTGGCGGATCTGGGGTGAAGCTCAGCACCACCCCCTCAACTGTCTGACATCAGGTGAGACACGTACTCTCTCTGAATATTAGCCTCTTATAAAATGGAGATAAGAAGAAACTCACTGAGTTTCTTCTGTTGCTGTTGTTGTTTAGGTGCTCTGTCGAGTCTGACTCTTTAGGACCCCATGGACTGCAGCACGCCAGGTTCCCTGTCCTTCACCATCTCCAGGAGCTTGCTCAAACTCATGTCCATTGAGTCAGTGATGCCATCCAACCATCTCATCCTCTGCCACTCCCTTCTCCTCCTGCCTTCAATCTTTCCCAACATCAAGGTCTTTTCCAATGAGTGGGCTCTTCGCATGAAGATTAAACATGTTACTGTATATACATGGGCTACTTCAGAATCTACCATGGAGTGGAGGGACAGAGCTGCTGCTGCTGCTAAGCCGCTTCAGTTGTGTCTGACTGTGCGACCCCATGGACTATAGCCCACCAGGCTCCTCCGTCCCTGGGATTCTCCAGGCAAGAACACTGGAGTGGGTTGCCATGTCCTTCTCCAGAAGGGACAGTAAGATCATTCTCAAACAGCAAAAGGGCCTGCCGGGTCTGGAAGGGCACAAGAATCGCATCCAGGCTCACAGTGCATGGGGTTGACCCTGCCATTTCACTCCAGCCCTCGAGTGTGCTGGCTGTGGGTGGCAGACACGCCAGGCAGGAGCCCGAAAGGTCGAGGGAACCAGGAGGGAAGGGGGCGTGAGGAGGGCCGGGCACAGGCCAGGCAGCCCCTGTCCAGGAAGACACAAACCCATCAGCTCTCCTCACTTCTGCTCCCACTGCGTGAAGGGCCACCTCGGGGAGGACACGCCGGGTCCAAGGGGCCAGACTGCATCCAATCTCCTAACCTCCAGGTCTGAGCCCCAGGTTCCCCCGGCTACTTGCCTACTCACTCACAGACCCACTTGAGGCGAGAGCTGGGGGCCCAGCCCGACCGGGACAAGGATGGGGGTGCTGCCTGAGAGAACAAGGTCCCCTTCCCGTTGAACCCCGCAGCCTCGAGCGGGGCACTGCAGCCCCGCCCAGGAGACCCAGCCTCCTGCCAGGCCCCCTGCAAGCTCTCTCCCCACCCCGGGCCCAGCACCTGCGATATCAGAGCCAGGAACACAGAAATGCATGAAGCTGCGAGCTTTAAAGCCAGGGTCTGGAACACCCTCCATTCTCTTCAGAGTCGCGGATGAAAATATCCCAGACAGTAGCGTCAAGACAACTGCCGTCCGCGGGGCCCTGGCATGAACCTCGCCGGCATCTTGCTTTCACTGCGCTTCATAGAAAAGCATCCTTACCTGCTAGCACAGGCTCCCGACTCTTCAGACGGAATGGAAAACGAAGCTGTGACCCGCATTCCGTGAAGCTCCGTACGCTTACACGAGGGCACGCAGCCACGCAGCCAAGAGAGGTCCTAACCCAGCCTCTGTGTACAATTCAGAAGCGAAATAAACGTCGTTACACTCCATTGGATTAGCATCAGGGGAGCAGGGCCCCGCCGACAGAGTGAGCGGAAAACCGCTTCAGCTCAACTGTCTGCACGTCTAGTTTCAAGGTGACTTCGAACATCTCAAAAACCATGACTGGAATCAGCCGAATTCCACTCATCCAACAGCTTGGTATTCAGCCTCCTTGGAAACCAAGCACGAAAAATTCAGTCCTTTGCAAGATACAAGATATGTATATACTAATAATAGATCGTTACGTAAAAATAAGTAGACCGACCAAAAAAAATAAAAAAGGTTCAGTTCAGTTCACCTCAGTCGTGTCTGACTCTTTGCGACCCCATAGACTGCAGCACGCCAGGCTTCCCTGTCCTGTAGGTTAAGTGACTATATTTGTATTTTTTTTTAATTTCATGAATTTTATTTTTTTACTCCAACAGAACAGGGTCTGGTCTGAGCCCCACAGCTGCTAAATTCAGAGCAGGAATGAGAACTCTAACCCAACCAGAGCACTAACACCACACCCAGCCTTATCTAAACCTGGCAAAGGCTTACACACACCAGCCCAGCAAGCTACAGGGACTTCTCAGGCATTCCAAAGCCTTCCATGGAGGGCAGAAAGGGAAAGGGTACTATGTAATGAACCTCCTCATGGGTAAGACTCTAATGATAGGGACAAGCAGTAAAAAAAATAAATAAACAGAAAGTGAGAGGCATAAGCCCAAGCAGTTTATAACGGACACAGAATATCATTTTATTATCGAAATAAAATTAATCTGGACTTCTCAGATTTTCTTCAATGCGCAAAGAGAACACACCTCCGAAACAGAATAATGAGGGAAAATGTAAAATCAATTTTCTCCTACCAAATATGCATTGCTCCAAATGAAAACTGTTCATACATGCAGAGAAGGTGGCCTTTTCCCTGGATTTCCTCAAATTGGGGTATTATGTGTTTTTACTCACAAACCTGGCAAGTATATTTTTCCCTGTGAGAACTCATCAAAGGATGAATCCTGTGATCAGCATCCAAAGGTTCACCAAGCACAGTACTTCACTGGTGTTTCACATACTCTCCTGGACACAATTAAAGCACTGAGTCAGTAAGGACTGAAGTCTCCTCCTAGATTACTGAACAGTTTTGGAAGCCAGTGTTTTCTAAGTTGGCCCGAAAATTGTCAAGGGTTTTGCTTTGCTTTGACTCAACTCACAAACTTCCAAGGATGCAGACATTATTTCAAAGCTGTGGTGGTGAGTGCTCTCCTACCTTAAGAAGACAAGACAGTCCTTTTTACTTCCTTCATTACTTCCGGTATATATGGTACCCAGACCAGGAGCAAAATTTCAGTGATCACGGCAGACAGCAAAAGTGAGCTAGGACTACAATGAAAATTCAATAGCTTGACCTGAGTTCTCAATCCAGCCAGTTCAGTACTGGCCTTAGAGGTGGACAGACACCCTCTGGAATTCTCCACTTGCCCTCCAAAAGAGTTTTGATGGATGTAAAAACCTAGTTTTCATGAGACTCTCTTTCGTGAAAACTTATTTTTTTTTTCCAGGCAAGAATATTGGAGTCGTTCTTCATGTTCTCCTCCAGGGGATCTTCCCAACCCAGGGATCGAACCCACATCCCTTCTGTCTCCTGCATTGGCATGCAGGTTCTTTACCGCTAGTGCCACCTGGAAAGCCCCCAAGAGATTACCCAAATTAAAACTTTCACAGCTCTTCTGAATTTCTGATAACCTGTTCTACTTTCATCCAATCTCATGTACTGGAGAAAAGTGAATTTCCCAGAGGGAAAAAAAGGTCACCGTTTTCTAAATAAGGTTTTCATGGCTGAGGCTAAATGACATCATGACTCTACTTTTAAAAAACTATACAATATGCATTTTATTCTTTACAATGTACATTTGTGAATCCATGTGTGACTAATGCCTCATGAAATTATTTATTATCTCCTGAATTCACCCAGGAATTCTGAAGATTGTTTGGACAGGCCTGCAAAGTAAAAAAAGACGTTGAAGTCGAACCTTTCGTGGCTAAGGCTGTACAGGCATCCAGACGTGAAAGTAAATCTTTTGATCATTTCGTGTATCCTAATATATTGTTTTGCTGTTGTTCAGTTGCTAAGTCATATCCGATTCTTTGTGACCCCATGAACTGCAGCCCACCAGGCTCCTCTGTCCATGGGATTTCCCAGGCAAGAATACTGGAGCGGGTTGCCATTCCCTTCTCCAAGGGATCTTCCCAACCCAGGGACCCAACCCACATCACCTGCATTATAGGTAGATTCTTTACCGCTGAGCCACGAGGGAAACCCCATCCTAATAGATACAGAAATACAAACACAACTTTTTCAATGTTTTCTTTTCAGGACATGCACATACAGCTTGTCTATTAATAAATGTGACGTCTTCTTCTGTCCTCCTAAAACACAGTAACTTTGCAGCAATACTTTTAATGTATTTCAGGTCCCGAATTGTGGCTGCTGCCTTGGGTGACCCAACATGGCAACCTGCATGCTTGGGTCACATGGATGCACATTAACAATAAAGCCTATTATTTCCCATTATGATCTCATTTCACACCCTTTCCTCTCAAATTCTTTCCCCTCCCTTGACAACAAAAATATTCAGGGATAGTAGTTTTCCCTCTTGCTTTTCAAACAGCTGAGGAGGCCAGTGTCTCTGTGGTTTTCCTCAATTATCCAATTTATTTTCTCTTTAACTGAAACATAATTAACATGCCATCTGACTTATTTTTTTAAATCTGTACCCCAAGTCTTATTTTCTAAAGCAGAGTTGTAACTCAAACAAATTTAACATAGGCTGTTAACTATAATCATCATTAGATGTTTTATAATATTTTGCCAAAATTATGCCTCTTCAGGGATTACCAAAACCAAAAAGTGGTTTAGGGGGCTTTCCAGTGTGGGGGGCTACAGCAGAGGTGTTTATAGAGCAGAGGGGAAGCAAAGCAATTATTTATTTGGCTGTATCTTAATGTTTGGCTTACGTAAGAAACTTTACTCAGCTGTTAGTAGTTGTTCTTAAGTTTCGTTTTCTCAGATTCAAGAAAAATCTAGTCGACTCTGGATTCAATTTGCTTTCATAAGCTACCGAAGACATTAGGGCTACCCCAGTTTAATGATCTTCTTGTCTAATTATTTTCACAAAAGGGAGTTTAGAAATTACCACCAGCAGCCAGTTAGCATTAACTATACTTCTAAGTACACTCATGCTACGCTTATAAATCCACATCACACAGAGGACTGAAATAGGACACGTAACTGAGGTTTATAGTCTCCATCCTCAAAGAAATGACAAACTAATGGGAAAGATACATTCAAAGTGAACTGTTAATACAAGCAAGTAGAACATAAGTGCCAGTTATTTTAAAACAGGTGAGCATATAAATGGTAGTCATTTTCAACTTTTGTGACTTGAGAAGGCAATATCTTAATTGAAAAGCCTGGATGATGGTTCTGGCATGAAGACAAAGTCAACACAATGACCTACCTACTTAGAAAATTAAATACGTTGGCAATATTACAAAAGACTACATTCACTCATTCAAGTCCGCATGCGTAAGTCCTCAGAACTTTTGCGTACACAGGGTCAGGGCTCAGAGAAAATTACTCACATTCCCTCTCCTTGAACAATTGTGCATACTCTAAATCCCTCCCCTTGAAATTAAAAGCATTTGTTGACCCCTGGATTCAGCCACTCCAGATTTACATTCTTACAGTCTGTCTTACAGTCATTGAAATGATGTGAACTCACCAACTCACATCAAACTGCTCTTCAGAAATAACTTCAACGTATGTTCTGTTAGCATTTAACCAATCCTTCCCTCTTCTGCTAATACATGTCCAGAATTTTTAATGGGAGAGGAGAGAAAAAAGCCATTTAAAAAATGTAATACTTATTTCAGCATGGCACTTTAATACTTATTAAATCTAAAGTCATTCAAATATTTAGGCTCATTAAAAAGACATTATACACAATAAAACTTTATCAACTAATCATCAGTTTGAGTACATAGAAATTTAAAATCCTACTTATTCAAATTGCATGTAAATTTGCTGGTTAAATTTGCTTTTACATTTTCACCACAAATATAGCTAGATAATGCTGGATTTTACGGAATTCAGGCTTTCTTACTATTAGCCACGTTATAACCTACTTGAAAACAAGAGAAATTTATACTATTCTAAGAAAACACATAACACTATAAATCAACTATACTTAATTTTTTTTTTTAAGGAAAGAAACTTTGGGGCTTTCTGAGCCTTGTTTCTTTCACAGTGTCAAAGAGATATGCAATGTGTTCATTTTTGAAAGAAGAGGGGAAAAGTTCATCAAATTAAACCTTCCCCCAATGTCATCAGTCACATGTCACTGCATTATCGCCATCAGCAGTCTTTATCTAATTCTGTCTTCATGGACTTCCGCAAACCGAAGCTGGGCCTCTGTTACACGAAGCTTCTACTCTTCCTTGTATCACCTCAAAATCTCTCTCTACAATCACCTGAGCCTGCTGCTTACCTTGCGAGCCAGTTTAACTCAGTAACATCCAACATCCCTCACCCTTCTGCTTTTGATCCTGGATCTAAGACTCTTTGCACAGTATAAACTGACAAGTTTAAAAAAAAAAAAAAAAAGGAAGCTAAACAAAAGAAAACAGTCCAGTTTCCAAATGACACTTATGAAGCCTCCCTGGAATAAATGAAGGCCACCCTTGCAGGACATTTGGTCCTGCTCAAAACTTTTGTGAGCATACCTGGTCCATGACAGATGGTTTTGGACAGGACCAAGTATCAAGGACCATTGGGTGAGGACCCAATGTCTCATGGCCAGTTTGGACAGGACCAAATGCTAACCGGCGCCCTGCCCAAGTATCCTCCCCATCCTCTGAGCCTTGGTCCCGCAGGGGCAGCCTCCACAGCCACTGGTCCAAATCAACACTGTCCAGAGAGGGTTTCTAAGCCAGGAAGTGACTATTTTACTCACTCAGGCCTATACTGGCTCTCTCCCTGAGGAAGGTTATGGGAGCAGCTATGGTTATCTCCTTCTTGGCTTCACTTCCTTAGGGTCGATGGTGGAGATTTGGGGATTCACCTAAGCTACAGAAATTAGGCCGCTGGTTATAGCTACTGCTTTAGTTACAAGGTTGAGGGCAAAGCACCAAAGAAGGTAATTTAATTCATTTGTAAAATGAGTGCACTACTTCACTTCAACATAAATGATTTGTGTAAAAAAAAAAAAAAAGGCAAAAACTGACATTGTAGGGCCTTCCATGTGACATACAAAAGTTTCAAGCAAGGGCAAACAAACGTTATTACAATACAGTTAGTGGTTCAATATTTCTAAAAAGACAAATTTCATACTGGGTTTAAAGTCTAACTCGATCTCCTGCTTATAAAGCACACACTAAAATAAAAGCATACAAAAGATGAAAAAGAAAAAGGTGGCAATCAATATACCAGGCAAAAAGCAGAGATATTCCAGTATTAATTTTGGAAAAAAATTTCAAGGTGAAAAGGATGAGAAAGGACTTGTGTTAAACGTGTAGGTATAAATATTCTCTGAAGCTGTTTCCTCTTCTATAGAATGGAAATAATATTAGCACAACCACAGTAAGGGTTACATGAGACTATATTAAAGTGCTGAGACCAATGCCTGACCCACAGTGAACATTAGCAGACTTTGCCCTCCTCCCTGCTCTACTCACCCCTTCTCCAACTCTGAAGAAGGGTCAGTAAACATTTAATAAAACGAAGGAGCAAAGAGCATAAAGACCATCCTCTAGAGTGGTCCTTCTTTAGTACTAATATAAGAGAAAATGTTCAAGACACAGGAAAGAGTAGAAGGATGCTAGAGTGACCACCATCATCTGGTACATTCAGACAGGGTTCTAAAGTACCGCTCTCATTTTCCTATATTAGTACTTCAGTCTACTAACCTAAAGCCAATTTTTTTTTACAAACTAATAACTGGACTCTGATAAAAGGAAAGTGATCCACCTAGACAAGGTATGCTGGTCACAAAGTTGTCCCCCATAATAACCACAATGAAAGGATCATCTATGTATCCTGTGACTGTATATTGACTGTAAAGTCAGCAGGCTTTCCAAGTCTCCCCAAGTTGATATTAACAAGACCCAAACAGAATGAACCAAGGGGAAAAGGACCAGCCATCAGAATCTAGAGGCCAAGAGAAGATCTTGGAGGAAGACTGAGGATCTGGGTGAACTATAACAACAGAATGAGATTTTGATTCCTAGGTTGGGAAGATTCCCCTGGAGGAGGAAATGATTACCCATGTCAGTATTCTTGCCTAAGAAATCCCATGGACAGAGGAGCCTGGTGGGCTACAGCCCATGAAGTTGCAAAGAATAGGACATGGCTGAGCGCCTGTGTGCACGCACACACACGTGGCATAAACATGATTATAATCAATGAGATAAAGATTTGGAATTTCCTTCCAGAAGGACAGCAGTGTTCATTGGACTGTGTCATCCTTTTGCCTCCTCTGGAGGAGTCCAGAGAGAGCCTGATTTTTGGTCTAGAAGCAGAGAAGAATAACTAACATGAAGGAAAAAAAGAAAAAACAAAGAAGCGACATAAACTAGCCAGACTAGACAGATGTTTCCACATAGCAGAGAAAAAACCCTCTACTGCAGGAACACAGATTAGATCCGGTAACGCTCCCCCTAGCCTTGGTGAGATGGGCAGGAAAAAACTGCAGAGAGGACCTGCCCAAGAGCAGAAAACAGCCTCAAGGGGTGAGAGCTGCAGGTTTGGGAACATCTATAAATAAATAAAATTTTGTTTTGAAAATCACATCTGGGATGGTGTCCCCTTGGAGACATTAAATGTATAGTTCTTCCCCTCTTTTTCAGCATGAAAGTGTCAGAAAACTATCTTGACTCTGAAGGTCACTTCCAAGGAAAATCAGGAGCCTGGAATCGCCAAAGATAGTGTTCTTTAGAAGAGCAGGTGATGGAGCTCTAGTGTCCTGGAAATGGACACATAAGGAGAACTTCAGGTTCTAAAAAACTCGGGCATGGGGCTCTGGGGTGGGGCATGTGGCCTTTGAAGTAGAAAGGCAGAGAAGACATCACCTGTTATTGCAAGATTTAAAAGGAAAAGTTGCCCAAACCTGGAGAGAAAGCAGAATGGGGAGGAGGGTGTCTGACACAGTGTCAGGGGAAAGGTGACAGGGATGGAAGGAGATGCTAAGATGGGGTGCAGTCACAGCATCCCAGCGCATCCTCTGAGCACCAGTGGCCTCACCGTGAAGACAGAGGCCACAGGGATCGCAGGTGATCAGAAGGTGCAATTCTGCCAGACTGGGTCCACAGCTAAGAGACACTGGTAAGCCTTTTGGGACCTCCAGGGACCCGTGGCTTTATGAGAAGGAGGTTATTTTGGACTTACTGTTAAACAGCTGGCATCCACGCAGACCAGAGGACTTTAAAGCCTCCCCCACGTGTTTGGTATTGGGAAGCGGGAAGTGACATCCCTGTTTCAGAGACAAGCCATTTTACATCCACAGATGGGCTCTCATTATAGAAAATTCAAGTACAGGGCCTTCCCAGGAAATTGAGAAAGAGGAAGAACTTTACTGGGTGTGTTGAGCCGTAAGAGTCACATCGACAGCAGGGAGGTCTGTTTCACTGCATTAATATCAAAAGAATATCTCAAGCCTGGGGGGCCATGCCACGGGGTGCCCACCACCATCCTGCGGACTCTCGCGGCTATGTGGGTCTGCCTCCCTGGGAGACTTACACCCCCAAAGGCTCTGATAAATTCCCTGTACCTCTTGACCCAAATCATTTATCAAATTCTTTAAAGAGATACCACTAATTCTGACCCTTGACCTTGTCCAAGATCATGCTTCTATGTCAAGAGAAACTGATATCAAAATATCCACAGCTGTATCCTCCCATGTAGTGTAACCTAAATTACAACAGTTATCACAAGGCCCTGAGTCTTTGAAGTTCATTCTAAACACTTCATTACGATGAAACTGGCACACCTTTACTGAAAATTTCTTCGAGCCAGAGTGAGGTAATTCGTAAAAATATCTTTATGACTAGCTAGAAATTAATAAAAGTTGAAATACATCCTTGTTCAGTGTCTAGACCTAACAGTGAGATTTTAATATGGGAGGTAAGCTTCTCTAAGAGAGGGTCCCCTGTCTGATGCTTTTCTGGATATTCTACAGGCCCCAAGCCAGTATCCTAACTTTACTGGATGCTCAAAACCTTGTCACCATAGTATAAAATACCAAGAGGCCCCATATGACCTGGCATCGGCCAGCCCCTCTGACCTCATCTCCAGTCACACCTGCCATTCTCTGGCTGGCTCAACAAGCATCAGCCTCAAGGGCTTTCCTTTCTGTCCCTCTGGCATTCAAGCTGATTTTCATCTGCTCCTCCACCAACTGGCCGTCAGCTCATCCATCATTCAAGTGCCATGAAAAACAAGAGGTATTATTGGGCTGTCAGTCAAAGCCCTGGCGGGGAATGTGTCTTTGGGCAGAAAATGAAGAATCTGCCCTCCTGTGAGTGAGCCCCGCAGAAAGATCATTAACCACGCAAAGCAATGGACCAAACTGTTAGGCTCAAAGGAAGCTCAATTGTGACGGTCTCTCGCAGCATCCTGGACCAGCGCTGGTTTCCCTTTTCCCTGTGTGGTCTCAGCCACCTCCAAGCAAACCTGTGGCCTCTGGGCTACCTGGAACCCTAAACTGCTAGGAGAGTGTGTGTACTGGGGGCTGGCAACCTGAATTTGAATCTTATCTGTATAACCAAAAAGAAAAAGAAAAACAAGCAAAACTTATGCTGCCTGGGCAGAGAAGGCAATGGCACCCCACTCCAGTCCTCTTGCCTGGGAAATCCCATGGATGGAAGAGCCTGGTGGGCTGCAGTCCATGGGGTCGCTAAGAGTCGGATACAACTGAGTGACTTCACTTTCACTTTTCTCTTTCATGCATTGGAGAAGGAAATGGCAACCCACTCCAGTGTTCTTGCCTGGAGAATCCCAGGCATGGGGGAGCCTGGTGGGCTGCCGTCTATGGGGTCGCACAGAGTCAGACACAACTGAAGTGACTTAGCAGCAGCATGCTGCCTGGGATCAGACCCCAGCTCTCTCTCTTACTAACTAGGTGTCCTCGGAGAAGCACTTGTCCTGCTATTCCTCAGTGTTTTCAACAGTAAAACGGGTAAAATAATGATACCTAAATAGCCAACAGAAATAAAGCATTTATGAAATAGTAGACGATCAATAAATGTTAGCTATCATCTCATGTTTCCCGGTCACTCTCTATCACCCGCTTTTTTTTTTTTTTTAAACAGCATCTGAGATGTTAGTTCCCCAACCATGGATCAAACCTGAAATCCTGGCAGTGGAAGCTCGGAGTCTTAACCATTGGACTGCCAGAGAAGTCCTCACCTGCTTAATTTTTAAAGCCCTTAAAACACTTTGAAATTCTTACTTCTTGTTTAATTTTTTAAATTTCTGTTGCCCCCTTAGAATGGAATATCCAAAAGTACAAGGGCTATGTCCAAACTATCCTCCACTTCAATTCCCATAACAAATCCTAGGAGATAGGAGGAGGTTCTTCAGTTGTTGAATGACTCAGTACCTTTAATTCCAAAAGCTTTATAACATTCATTTGGCAATCCCAGACATGAGCCTAGGCATATTATTCAATTTTAAGTTGACTTAAATAATCAACTTTTGGTTGGGATATATACAAATTCTTTTGAAGTGTATCCTTTTAAAACAATTGTCTTAAAGTTACTAAAGCCACTTTAAAAGAACAACTCTCTTTGAAAAAAACCAATAAAGATGTTGGAATAGAAGAAATGCTTGATGCCCTATGTTCTAAACAATTTTCTTTTTCTATTGAACTATAGATGACGTATAATATTATGTGAGTTTCAGGGATACAACAGCTAAAAATTTTATAATGTAAAATATAAGTTCTGATTTAAAGGCTAAAAAGTATGTTTGGTCCTAACTAAGTTAATAGCTAAGGATAAAGTTATAATATGGGCTTCTCAGGTGGCAGTGGTAAAGGACTAGCCTGCCAATGCAGGAAGGACCAGAGACACAGGTTCAGTCCCTGGGTCAAGAAGACCCCTTGGAGAAGGAAATGGCAGCCCACTTGAGTGTTTTTGCCTGAAGAATCCTATAGAGGAGCTTCGTGGGCTACAGTCCATGGGATCGAAAAGAGTCAGACATGACTGAGCAAGTGAGCACACACACAAAGTATAATATAATTCAATTTATATACCTATATTTATTTATATTTATATAACTATATAAATATATAGTTATATGGAGCTTCCCTGGTGGCTCAGATGGTTAAGAATCGCCTGCAGTGCAGAAGACTCAAGTTTCATCCCTGGGTCCGGAAGATCCCCTGGAGAAGGGAATGGCTACCCACTCCAATATTCTTGTCTGGAGAATCCCATGGACAAAGGAGCCTGGTGGGCTACAGCCCATGGGGTCGCAAAGAACTGGACACGACTCTATATAATACTATATAAAGTAAAATATAATATCTAAGTATAAAGAGCCACTGGAGGGGCCAAGGTCCCTGAGATCTGAAGTTAGGGGCACCTCTGGAGATGGTCGGATCTGAATCAGGCTGACAGCTGGGAAACCCCAGGAGCCACAGGAGGGAGGAACATCTGGGCTCCCCACAGGGGCCTCACAAGGGTCTCTGGGGTTGCGGGGAGGCTGGAAGGCCCTCCAGACTCAATCAGGCTACAGCGCTCTGTTCCAAAGCACAGTAACCCCCGACCGCGGGAAGGGACCTCGAGAGAACAAATGCTCCCTCACAGCGCCCACCACCTCTCCCCACCGCTCTTTCAATAGATTTTCAGCTGCTGTGCCTGGGCCCAGTCCCCTGCCCTGGCCCAGAATTCTCAGGATACTGAAGATCAAACCCCGTCATTCCCTCTCCCTGCTCAGAAGCTACCAGGGCTTCTCAGTTGGCACCTCTGGCCCAAGCCCCCCTTTCCGCTGTCTGATCACACCGCTGTCCCCCTACTCCCCAGCCAGCCAGGCCCCAAACACGTCTGGGATTCCTCCGTCCCGTGACCGATTATGCTCCTGCCCAGGTGGGAGATGTCCTGATCCGAAGGAAGCCCTACACCAGGCTCAGGGCAATCCTCTTCTCCGGGAACCCCTCTCCCAGGCCACCAGGAAGAAGTAACTGCTCCTCACTCCCTGAGCTCAGAGGCCTCTGCACATGCCCAGTTCCAGAGTCAGCATCTCTACAAAGATGGCAGGCTTCATCAGTCTTCATAACCTCTAGAAGGACATAGAGCCGGGAACTAGCAGGCACTCAGTAAACATGTCAGGCATCTGACTGAGTGTTAAATCAAAGTACACAGCACGACTTTAAAACATTGCTAGTTTCTTCCCACACTCCCTTTGGAGGACCCCGGAAATCAAAAGTCTGAATTTTTAATTCCCTCCATGTCCAAAGTAGGTCATTTCTAAGCAGTGGGTTTGAATATCCCAAATCAAAACTACTTTTCTTTGAGTTCCTTAATTCCTCACTTCTTATTGAATGCATAGTCATCTTCTCCTTGTTGAACCTCAACATGAAAAGTGTGTGATTAGAACCACATACTTTTGGAATTACAGGCAAAAGTAATCTGGAATTGCTGGCAACTTCAAGACGCATGTTTCAAGTTACAAAGCAAGACAAGATTGTTTTCAATCCTGCGGTGAAAGTGTAGGCTTGCCTCACCGGCGCTGGGGCCCAGCCAAAACAGAGAGCCTGGGCAGACTTCTTGTCCATGGGTTAATGCCTATGTGTGCACGTGCGCACGCACACACACACACCCCATGAGGAGAAGCCTATTCTGAGATGGAACAAAGGCAGTCTTCCCCTTTCGTCACTGGGAGTATCTAACAGGACAATTTTATTACACAACCTAGAGATGAGCTCTCAGAGACTACCTGGAAAACAACCAAATTCTGTGAATAATTATTAACCATAAGTAGAATAAAATGCAAACTGGCATTTGCCTACCAGTTATTTAAGAGGACTACTTGTGACTGATGCATTTAATTCAAGTTCAACAAGAGGAAATATGATGCCCTCCGGAAGGCTCATCTCTGTCTGGTTTTGTGGCTGTCTCATACCCACGAAATAATCAGGGAAAATCACAAAACCACATAAAAGCACCTGATAATATAGGTAGTTGGTCTGAGGGACCCACTGAAAGTTATCATGCAGAAATGCATTACTAATAATAAAGTCTCACAGATAATGATCAACTCCTGCTTTTGCATATAAATTAGATGGAGTGCCTGAGAGAATGGCACTCACTCTTCCCAGATTTACAGCTAGGTTCTCTCTGAGTACAAGTCCGTGGCTGAGGTTTTGTTTCTTGTATTTTTGAGTGCATGAACCTGTCCATACATATACTGTGCCTCAGATAAAAGGTTGTGAGCCAGTCATCAGGGGCTTCTGGACTTTGGAGTTTCAAAGTTCAATAAAAGATCTTCCACCAAAATTTAGGAAGCCTTGCAGCCAACACAGAGGTTCCTTGAGAGAAGTTTTACAGGAGGTGAACCGTCAGAAGCAATTCAATATTCTACCATCGTTACTGAATCCCCAGGCAGTTCACAAAAGCTAACCACCTGGATCCCAGAAGCCGCCAGTCATGCTCCTTGGTCTGCTTCGGGCTTCAGGAGGTGCTCTGCGTGCTGGCCATCCTGCTACGGAGGTGAGGGCTGAGCCAGTGCAGCTACTCCACCTGCCAGCTGCCAGTCGGCTTGAGACAGTTCCAGATACCAAGGCAACAGGCCACAGTCAATGAACTACAGCAATCTGTAACCCTTAAAATGCCAAAATAGTTCCCTTTGCTTGATAGGACAAATCACCAATTCCCATAAGCTCACTAACTCTGCTAAAATGAAAAATAAAACAAACACCTGAGATATTTACAAATCAAACGCTATTATTATAATAGCTGGGATTTCAAACAGTGGGAGAAATTTAAAGATGGAATTAAAAATGGTCATATACTGGTAAGTTCTGAAGCTGGATAATGGGTTCATAGGAGTTCAATACAGCATTTTTGATTATAAGCAAAACTCTTATCAAGTTTTTGCTTCTGCAGTGTGTTACCTGCAGTCCACTGAGATCCAAAAATATTAAATGGAAAATTCCAGAAGCAAACAATTCATACGTTTTACATTGGGCACCATTTTGAGTAGCTTCATGAACTCACTCCCCCATCCCACCCTATCCTGGGATGTAAATCATCCCTTTGCCCAGTGAATCCACAACGCATAGGTTACCTGCCCGCCCATTAGCCACTTAGTCGCCCTGCCAGCATCGCTTCAACAGTGGTGGCACCGCAGTGTTTGTGTCCATGTAACCATTACTTTACTAAACAATGGCCCCAAAGCAGAAGAGAAATGATGCTAGCAATTCAGATATTCTCTTACTGTAAAAATTTTAAAATTAAATTTTATCATAGATATGAAGGTATAGGAAAAAACAGTATATAGGTTCATCTGAGGTTGCATGCATCTACTCAAGGTCTTGGAATATCCTAGCAAAGAAGGGGAGAGGGAAAGAACCATTGTACTAGTTTTGCATATTGTTCGAAATTTTCCAAAATAGAAAGTAAAGAATAAATATGAAGTCAAGGTTAAAAACTATTGAAATGCAATCTCTGCAGTGCCTACAAATGACTACGTATATTCTTACCTCCTAGTGTGTTGCCGTTCTACAGTAGGAAAGCAGATGAAATCTCAGATATTAATCTTGGCCCTTTACTAAGGCAGCTTAATTACAGGGACTCCATTGAGGTTTTTGCTAATGTCAAAAAAGAAAGTGAAGGCCCCCTTTCGAAATTTCAACACAGGTTGTAAAACACACAAGAGGCAAGCTTTACTAGTTTTTTGTCTACCCAATTTAAAGAAAGTTTTGCAAAGATCTCTGCTATTCGAAAATTGACAAAACACAACACAATAAAAAAATGTTATAAATTTGCCATCCGCGTAGAGGAAGGCACGTTAGCAGGTAAAAAGCTCTGCCTTCAGCAGAAGGTAGCGTAGCAACCCTGGCTATCGAAAAGAGCGGCTTTACCGTCTTTTAGCGTTTGAACTTTTGACCTCCTCCCAAAATGTCACAAAAGAATTTCTAAACCTTCGGACTAGAAGAATGGTTTCTTTCCCGAAATCGTTTCACAAAACATTACTATTTACTATATCCGTTTTGAGACACTGAGCCTAAAGTACAAAAATAAACAGTATAGTCTAAAAGAGATGCAGACTGGGTTAAGAAAAAGTAATGCAATTTAAGAAATAAACAGCAGATCGAGACGCGCTGGAAATGCAGCAGTGAACAGCACCTCGCGGGCTCTTCCCGGACACTGCTTTCTCTTTTGTTGAGGATCAGACTTTTTTCTCTGGTCCTCGTGTCTCTTCCTACCTTCAAACTCACAAAATGACTTGAAAGCTGTACGGGCGGCAATGAAATCTACACAGCTCAGTCGAGCACAGAAACACTGGCGCTTAAAAGTCAACTCACCCCGGGAGGGACGCGCCCCCCCAGGCAGAGGCAGCCGGAGGTGGCGCGGACCGGCCGCGCACCTGGACCCGGAGCCGCCGTCTCCTGCCGCTGAGCCCGCTGCCGCCCGAAGCTACCTGGGCGCCGTCTGTCTCCACCTTTCCCTCGTCCACACGCGCGCCCGCGGCCAGGGCCGAGAGCAGAAGCGGAAACCAGGCAGACCCGGAGCGGCCGAGCACTCGCCGAGCCTCCCGCGCCGCCGCCCACCTGATCGGCCCCGGCACCGCCCCGCAGGTGCCGCCAGGGAGGCTCCCGCCGGCCGGCCAGGAGCGCCGCGCGCGCAGAGGTACTGCTCCCGGCGTTTCGGTGCCAGGAAGCTCCCCTGTCCCGCGCGCGCCCAGGCCGCCGGCCCCTCCCCCGGTGCGGCGCGGGGGTGGAGAGAGGCGCGGGCGCCCGGGGGAGCCCGGCCTGCGCACCGGCTCGGGCAGGGCGGGGAGAGGTCCCCGGCGCTACGGCACCGGACGCGACCCGGCGGGACGGGACGGGACGCCCGGCGGCCGGACTCACCGAGGCAGCGGATGTGGAAGCCCGAGGGCGGCCGCAGCGCCCTGCGCGACCAGCCCTCGCGCAGCGCCTCCAGATGCTCCTCCTTGCCCTGGATCAGCAGAACCTGCTCGTCGATCCAGCCTAGGAAGAAAGTCTCGGCCACCGCGGCCGTGACCTTCTTGTTCCAGAAGTGCTGCATGTTCTCAGCTTTGAAGTCGGCGAAGATCTCGTAGCCGATGTGGTGCCGGGATAGCTGTTGGGGCCCGGCCGGGGACGCGGGCCGGGCGGCCTCGGACCTCTGCCCCGCCGGCCCCTCGGCCGGGCCCAGGACGATGGCCAGAGAGTGAGGCGCGATCTGCAGAAACTTCTCCATCTTCGGAGGCATCCGGCGCCCGCCGCGTGACCCCACTCACAGCAGCCGCCGCCACCTCCCGCCGCTCCCGGGAACGGCCGCGCGAACTGAGCTGCGGGACAAGCGGGGAGCGTTAGTGCCGCCCCCGGAGCCGGCCGCGCCCCCGCCACTCTGCGCCCAGACGCCAGGACGGCCCGGGACCCGCTTGGGCGCAAGCCCGCGGGTGGGCGCAGCGTGGTCGCCACGCGTGGACGGGGCGCGTGTGCGATGCCCTCTCGGGCCGGGGGCTGGCGCGCGTTACCTGCAGCTCCAGGCCACCCTCCGGGCACCGCTCATTTTCCAGCCGTGGCACCCTTGCCTCTCTCGGCGCCCGGCGGCCCCGGCGAGGGGCGGAGACGCGGAACGGGGGCGGGCAGTTCGCGCAGAGGCTGGGGAACCCGCCTGGCCGGAGCCGTCGGGAGGAATCCCCAACAGCCTGCGGCGTAAGGTGGTCCCGGGGGCTGCAGATGGCCAGGTCGCGGGGTGCGTTTGGATGGCGGGTCCGGGGACGCACGGCGACTCACGGAAGGCCCCGAGTCCCCGAGCTGCGCGTGTCGCTCCTCCCCACGCTCCACCCCGCCCCCACCTCCCACCTCCTGCTGGAACAAGTGCCTCCGCTGACTGGTTGATGTGCCCTTGGAAGTGGCTTTTTAAAAAACTTAGTCAACCACGAAAAATTGTCATCAGTCCCTCCTCCCAAACCTCTGTAGGAACTCTCCCGTATCTCCATCCCGTACTGTGGGCCTAAGGTAGAAGAAACCCGGTCATTCCCAGTGTCTTTTTCCATTGACGAAAAGGATATGAAATTCACCAGGAAAGGTAATGATTACACTTTTTTAGAAAACGAAAACGAAAAACAAAAAAAGAACCGATTCGTTAAGCTTCTTTCTGTACAAACTCCGTTTTACTTCTTTTTCATTAAGAAAGACTAGTTGTATATCTAGAACCCTAATTGACACCAAGGTATCATGTTACATTTTCCTGGAGCAACATTTCTCAAACTTAAGTGCTCACAGAGTCACCTGCAGCTTTTGTCAAAACAGGTACCAGGGTGTGGGTCTCACTACTTCTGATTCAGTAGGTCTGTTGTGGAACCTATATTCTTTCTAACAAATTCTCAGCTAACTGGTGCTGGTAGTGGTCCTGGCCACACTTTGAAAACGCCTGACCTGAAAATACATATGTTGTATGATGAGCGGTATCATGGAAGGGTTTCTTGCCAAGGTTGCAGTGGCCACACTGCTGATCTCCCTGGAAAAGTTACCTTGTGCTTACATCCGCTTCAGCGAGGCACTTGGGTACATCATCATGAAGGAAGAAGCAAATGTTTCTTGGCAAGGAACTGTTTCTTCCCTAGGTTCAGTCTCCAAGACCTTTATCTTCAGCCATGTAGTGGAGACAGTTCCTGGTTATTTTCCAAGGAAAACTGTTTAACATCTATCAGTGCCTCATTCTTACAAAACTCAAGGAGGAGGAACAATTATTATTCCGATTTTTCCAAGGAGAAAAATGGTGTTAACTGATTTGGCCAACGTCACACAATGAATAGTTGATAAACCCAAGATTTGAGTCAGACATTTTTGGTAACTTATCAAATAAGAAATCCTCAAACTCCCTGGGGAGAACCCTTGCCTCAGTTTTCTCCATACCGGAACTCAAATTCAAGTGGGATGTAAAGAATGAAAGAGCACTGTGAATGAAATTCTTTATCAGCCCTTCTCCTCACTGCCTGCTGTCAGCTGCTTGCCATTCCTACAAGGAGAGAGGGCTTTGTTAAACTTGTTCTGCTCCAGGCTTATCAATCGCTGGTTGTCCACTGGGATATAACAGACACTCAGACAGTCATCACTCAGGGAGGTGCATTCCAGCCTAAGGGCCATCACTTTGGAATTTCTGTTCATGGCAGACTGTGTTTTCCAAAGAGAGCTGCCGCAACGCTTCCCAGGCGTGTGCATTTCATAATGTGACCTCATCACTCCCCTGTCTGGACACAGAATCTCTCTCATCACCCCTTGAACTCTGGTTAGGACCTCTGATTGCTTTGACTAGTAGAGCAGAGATGAATTGGAGGAGGGTATGGCAGCACACTCCAGAATTCTTGCCTGGATAATCCCATGGACAGAGGAGCCTGGCAGGCTATGATCCATAGTGTGGAAAAGAGTTGGATACAACTGAAGTGACTTCGAACTGCGTGAACTGATGCTGTACCAGTTCTGAGAGTAGACTGATTAGCCTCTTAGCTCTCACTTAAGCTTCTTGGAAGCAGCCACCTTGTAACAAGTGTAGGTACCCCAAGATCATCATGTTGTGAGGAAGCTCAAGCTAGTCATGAGGAGGAGGTATGGAAAGAGCACGGTGCTGGCCAGTTCCCAGCCATTCTCACCTTCCCAGCTTAGACACAGACACAGGACTGAAAGAGATATTCTAGCCCCAGCAGACACCAAATATAGTAGAACCATGGCCCCGGAGTAACCCCCAATCGAGCTGTCCCAGGCGTCTCTGGGTATTCAAGTCAATCCAACTGAAGCTTTGTATAGCCAAGGTGACCCTTCCCCAGCTGCACCTGCTCTCAATTCCTGAGCCACCCAACTCGGAGCATAATAAAATGGCAGCTGCTTTTCATCACTGAGTTTTGAGGTACATGGTTACAGAGCAATAGATAATTGGACCACTGTTACAAAATTGGCACTACTTAATGTTGCCCTGTGGTTTGCATGCTCCTTGGGAAAGTCTAACATAAGAATCTAGGCAGGAAAGAAGATTTCAGTGATGTCCTCATTGTGGCACCTCTGGAAAGTCAACTTTTATAAAGCAAAATGGAAATTCTGCTACATTGTTTTTATCTCACAAGTGTGATAGGTGATTTAGACTCCTACCTCCATAATTCAAGGCACCAATTGATTAATGTGTCAGGAAGAATGGCATCTGCACAAACCACTCAATAAAACCTCACTGCAGTAGAAGCCCAAGAGTTCCCACGGCGATCTTATAACGGTGGAGTTACCGCTTATTTGAATTAAAAGCCTCCTAGAGGATTCGTTCAAGGGTAAGTCAGCAACACCCTTAATTGCAGCACGTGCATGCCTGCATGCTCAGTCGCTCAATCATGTCTGTCTCTTTGCGACCCCATGACTGTAGCCTACCAGGCTCCTCTGTCCATGGATTTTCAGGCAAGAATACTGGAGCGGATTGCCATGCCCTCCTCCAGGAGATCTTCCCAACCCAGGGGTGGAAACCTATATTTCCATGTCTCCTGTATTGGCAGGTGGGTTCTTTACCGCTAGTGCCACCTGGGAAGCCCATGGCTTATGCAGTATTAATGTTTCTGTTTGATGTTTATGTCTACATGCTCACCTACTAGCCAGAAAGATGCTCTCAGTGGAATGTCTGTTACCATTTATCCCAGGTTAATAAGTAAAATAGCTAACATTATCATGGTGCTTCCTATGTGTCACATACACTGTAGACACTTTATTATACTCATTCATTTAATCTGTGCAGAAACCCTATGGGCTGGATACTTTTGTCATCTTAACTTTATAGATGAGAAAATGATCCACAGAGAACTTTAACTCTGATGAACTTAATATGCTTAAGGTCTTGGTGGCTTGGTGTAAAGTCCTCAAGCTAGGATTCAATCCAGGCAGTCGGTTCCAGAATCTGTGTTCTTAACAACTGCATAAGGGCCCCCTCCACTTTTCTTAAAGAGTTATTGATCATCTTGTTATTACAGACACACATACGTGTCACTTGAGGATACTGGCTTAATATCATGGTTGAGAATGAGTTTGATGTTTAAAACACTGCAAAAGTACGTCAGATGCTTCACTTCTGACAGCCTACCAAAGATATCTCACTTAGTCAAGACCTGTGTTGATCTTCCGTACAGGGAACAGTTTTTGATGACTTGAGACACTTTCTCAAAATAGCTCAAAGTGCTCTTAAATGCTATGCTGATTCCTCGCTCATTCCCCGCCCCCAAAGAATGAATCTCTTCTAAGACAAAGTTTAATATTGCTGCCATAATTGAGAGCCTCATGTAAGCCTAAAAATGAACTCTGATTCTTGGATCTTCTGAATAATGCCTCTGTTGAGAGGAACCCAGCCATGACGCTTCTGTATTCTGGCATTCATATTGTACTAGCCCTGGCATCTCCATCACAAACCAGAAGCCCATCCCAGTCAGAAACCAGTTTTCAAAGAGCAGTGTGTAAAATGTACTTTTCTTTGTCTTCTGTTGCTACGCGTGGTTGGTTCTTGTTCATTTCCTAAAGCTGTACATGGGAGCGGTTAAGAATACAAGCCAGCCTAGTTTTCCTATTAAAATACTTTACACTCTTCCTGACTATAACTGTAAACCCAACTCAACATACCCCAATGTTATGCCAGAAGTCCCTTTTATTTGAACAAAAATTTCATCGGCCATATCAAGTTATTGAGGGTTTTCAAATGAAGTGTTTTAAATAGCAGCTGTCCATGCCCTTAGCATGCATGCCTCAGTCTTTAACTCAAAGTGATTAGAAGTTACTAAATCTTGCTACTGTTCATTAAGAATCATATATCAAAAAACTGTTGTATTCTAGGCAGTATGCTGAGTAGAAATAGAGAAATAAATAGGACATAATGCTTATTTGTGGGGAGCTTACAGTTTGCAAAAGGAGACAGATAGTAATCCCCCAAAATGAAATTAGGCCTTATTAGTGCAATAGTGGATAAATGTACATAGTACAATGGGGAGGGGGATAAAAGGAAGGATAAATTCATTAAATGGGCAACACTGAGAATGACATAAGACTTCATACAGTGCATAAAATTGAACTAAGACTTGAAAGAGAAGTACTTACTGTATGAGGCTGACATGGTACATGCAGTTCTTCCAACCTAAGGGACATGATCCATTCGTGAGTCTTAGTTGCGGGGCAGTGTGTCCAAGAAAATAAGTTATAAACAATAGTACCTGTTTGGGATTGATTCCTTTTTATTTATTTTTAAAATAGGGTAGATTCAAAGTTCCTCTTGAATTAAGTTTGCTCAATCCTTTATATTCTGCTAGGCTTTCTTAGATACAAAAGAAAGGGGCTGAAGTTACAGCCAACCTGCCAGGGTTTGTGCAGTTCACCCTTGCTCCCATGAGGTTTGGTCCCTCATGTAAATGGCATCTTCTGTGTAGGCTGTGTTGGGGGAAGAAAACATGGCAAACTGTTGCCATGATACATACTATACTGTCATTAATTTCATAATTGTATGGATGAGCATCTATAACACCTTGTGGCTATTTCATGTGAAATAATAGCTGATATTAATAACAAAACAACGTGAGAAAACAAACACAATTCTTGTGTATTTCTCCTACTAACTGGAATGGAATCAGTTCATTATCTGTTGATTTTTTTTAACCTAATTGCCAAGTTCTACCCTTGATTTTGTCTCCTCCAAATATGGAAGTGGATGCTCAGAGTCTGAGATCTTCAACAATGGAAATTATAACCTGCCAGGACCCTGTCATCTTGCCCAGTCAACAGGCCCGCCTTCCTCTAAAATCACTGCAGATGGCAGATCTCCAAGTGCAAGAAAAGAGCCAACTAAAAATAGATGGTTTTAGGCAAATGCTGTAGTTAATCAGATAGCTGCTGTCTGAAACATGCAAATACCAAAGCATCTTAAAAGACAGACACAATCATTCACTAGAGAAAGCTTAATGATCTTATTCATGTTGTATTTGTTAAAGTGGAACTTCAAAATCATCTACATTGGGCCTTCAGTTACAAATGGAATTTGATTCGTATGGTGTTTTCTACTTAATTACTTTTGAAATGTGACTAACCAGAGTTTAGAAATCTAATTATATGTAGTTAGTCATTCTTGGTGATTCAAGATAAAGTCATTAACTTCTAAGCATTGTCTCATTTATTCTAGATGAATAAATGTACCTTTTTAAAAAAGTGAAATCGCTTTATTTGTAATTTGCTCTATTTCCTTTATGCTGTTAATGGGGATTGTCCTGAAAATTTAGAAATGCAAAATAAGTGGCAAGTCAGTAATACTTGTCTACCATCTGACAGTTGTTATGAATCCTAGTATCTTTTCAGCACACAGCTGTTAATTTATGTTGTTTATCATACTTAAATATTTTATAGGGTGTAAATGTAAGTTGAAAAAGTAGATAAGCACTCTATGTCTAAAAATTATATTTCATATCAGAATTAAATATATACATACAATAAAAACAACATTTTATTAGAAAACATATTTATTATCAAGAAAAAAACACATTTAGGCCTTCCATTTCTGGCAATAGAGCATAGTAGACATCCTAAAATTTTCTCAGTTTTTTGTTGTAGTCATGTTACCCCATGGGCTATAGCCCACCAGGCTCCTCTGTCCATGGAATTCTGCAGGCAAGAATACTGGAGTGGGCTGCCATTTCCTTCTCCAGAGATCTTCCCGACCCAGGGTTGGAACTCATGTGTCCTGCATTGGCAGGCGGATTCTTTACCACTGACCTACCAGTGAAGCCCTAAAACTTCTCCGTACAAGCACTCAAAAATGGAAAGTAAAATCTTTTAAATTAGAACTCGAAGGATGGATTTAAGGCTAGACAATATATCATTTTTTATCTACTAGGGTGGTTATAATTTTTAAAAAAAGGCAGACAATAGCAATAGTTGTTGAAGATGTGGAAACACTGAAGCCTTCATACAGAGCTGGTGGGAATGTCAAACGATACAGTCATTTTGAAAAACAGTTTAGCAGTCCCTCAAAAAGTGCAACAGACCTATATATGACCCGACAATTCCACTTCTAGAGATCGCTCAGAGAGAAATGAAATGGAAACATCAGTTCAGTTCAGTTCAGTTGCTTAGTCGTGTCCGACTCTCTGCGACCCCATGAATTGCAGCACGCCAGGCCTCCCTGTTCATCACCATCTCTCGGAGTTCACTCAGACTCGCGTCCATCGAGTCCATGATGCCATCCAGCCATCTCATCTTCGGTTGTCCCCTTCTCCTCCTGCCCCCAATCCCTCCCAGCATCAGGGTCTTTTCCAATGAGTCAACTCTTCCCATGCGGTGGCCAAAGTGCTGGAGCTTCAGCTTCAGCATCATTCTTTCCAAATAAATCCCAGGGCTGATCTCCTTCAGAATGGACTGGTTGGATCTCCTTGCAGTCCAAGGGACTCTCAAGAGTCTTCTCCAACACCACAGTTCAAAAGCATCAATTCTTCAGTGCTCAGCTTTCTTTATAGTCCAACTCTCACATCCATACATGACCAGTGGAAAAACCATAGCCTTGACTAGACGGACCTTAGTTGGCAAAGTAATGTCTCTGCTTTTGAATATACTATCTAGGTTGGTCATAACTTTTCTTCCAAGGAGTAAACGTCTTTTAATTTCATGGCTGCAATCACCATCTGCAATGATTTTGGAGCCCCCAAAAATAAAGTCTGACACTGTTTCTCCATCTATTTCCCATGAAGTGATGGGACCGGATGCCATGATCTTCATTTTCTGAATGTTGAGCTTTAAGCCAACTTTTTCACTCTCCTCTTTCACTTTCATCAAGAGGCTTTTTAGTTCCTCTTCACTTTCTGCCATAAGGGTGGTGTCATCTGCATGTCTGAGGTTATTGATATTTCTCCCGGCAGTCTTGATTCCAGCTTGTGTTTCTTCCAGTCCAGAGTTTTTCATGATGTACTCTGCATATAAGTTAAATAAGCAGGGTGACAATATACAGCCTTGACGTACTCCTTTTCCTATTTGGAACCAGTGTGTTGTTTCATGTCCAGTTCTAACTGTTGCTTCTTGACCTGCATACAGATTTCTCAAGAGGCAGGTTAGGTGGTCTGGTATTCCCATCTCTTTCAGAATTTTCCACAGTTTATTGTGATCCACACAGTCAAAGGCTTTGGCATAGTCAATAAAGCAGAAATAGATGTTTTTCTGGAACTCTCTTGCTTTTTCCATGATCCAGTGGATGTTGGCAATTTGATCTCTGGTTCCTCTGCCTTTTCTCAAACCAGCTTAAACATCAGGGATTTCACAGTTCACATATTGCTGAAGCCTATATATCGCTGCAAAGACTTGTCCACAGTGGTCATAGCAGCATTATTTACAATAGTCAAAAATAGAAACTACTGAAATGTCCATAAACCGATGAATGGATAGCAAAATGCTGAATATCCATGCCACAGAACAAGTCAACCCTCAATATTCATGAGGGATTGTTTCCAGCTTCTATAGTACAGTGGATCTTCCATATTTGTGAAGTCTACATTTGTGGATTCAATCAGCCACAGATCAAAAATGTGTTTGATTTGTCCAGAAATCAAAATGTATGATTTTGATTTGTATGAAACATCCAGGAAGGCAAAGTTCTAGAGAAGAAAAGTAGGATTCGTAGCTTCCAAGGGCTGGGGAAGAAATGGGAGCTGATTGCTAATGGAGAAGGGGTTTCTTTTAAGAATGATGGAAATGTTCTAAAATTAGGCGGTGGTAATGCTTGCACAACTCTGTGTGTGTGTTAGTCACTCAATCATGCCCGACTCTTTGCGACCCCATGGACTGCAGTCCACCAGGTTCCTCTGTCCATGAGATTTTCCAGGCAAGGATACTGGAGTGGGTTGCCATTTCCTTCTCCAAGGGATCTTCCCAACCCAGGGATCGAACCCAGGTCTCCTGCACTGCAGGCAAATTCTTTACTGACTGAGCCACAACTCTGTGGATATACTAAAATTCTTTGACTCTATGCTTAACAAAGGTGAATGTTTTGCTGTATAAGTTACATCTCGGTAAGGCAGTTAGTAAAGATAAAAGCAAATAAAATGATCATGTGATCCAACAGAGGATGCCCTTAAAATGTATGTTAGTGGTACGTTCATGTGATTTGCACCTGTGGAATATGTGAATTCAGTGTGCACGTCTCCCTTTCTGTTTAGGAACAGCATATCTGTCACTGTCGTTGCGGGGACCACAAACAGACCACTAGGTTCACACAAGGAAAGTGGGTGATTGACTGGATTGGGCAAGTTCTAATCATGCCAATAGAGGCTGTGTTACACCTACCATGGCCAAGGGCTTGGAGTTGCCTTTTCCTTAGGACTTCTGCGCAGCAGAGTGTATAGGCTCCAAGCTCAGAACCTATTACAATTAATCGACTTCCACATTTCCTCCAGACTGTTTCCATCACGATCCTAAATTGGCTCTAACCCAGGCTTTGACTTTTTCAGTGAAGATCACAGACAAGCCTACCCCAGCCGTAGCTAGAATGAATACTTTCTACAAAAATGTGATTTCTCTACAGATGCTCGGTTTTCCTCCTGACTCATAACTCTACCATAGCGATCTGTAGCCGTTTTCTAAATCTCCAGCCCATCTGGGTAAACTTAAAGAACAATATATTAATAAAAATAAACTTACTTGGGGGGCTGTCAAAAAGTAAAATAAACTTACTTGGTCACGATCTTGGTATAATTAAGCATCTTTACAAATCACCTAATACCTATACCAATATTATGGTTTGAGTTGGAGAAAGTACTGGCAAAACAAAAGCAAAGCCGTGGTTCTGAATATGGTCAGACTGGTCCAAGCATTGTGTCCCCAGAAAGGGAGAAGGCATCTCTGCTTTATCTTGCATTAAGAGCTAAGTGCTCTCGCACATTTTTGTTTGGTGGCCAGGGATCTCAGTGATTACCACCTGAACTTGATGAATCAGACTCTAAATATTAAAAATGTCCCCGCAGGCAATGTCTGTTTCTCCCATTTGTCTTTTTGTCACTGGAGACTCAGACCATTTTCAGGCTCAGACTCCCAGGCTCTTATCTATCCTACCAGTTCTCATCTTTAAGGATTATCCTTCACAGAGGTTGCCTCTTGCCCTACACGGGCACACAGGGCAACCTGCGAATATACCAGCAGTGGAGAGATTCTCAGGGCCTGAGGTCCTTGAGCTGTGGATAGGTGACCTGATGGATGGACCCCTTTTCTCCCCCAAGGGTACAGAGTTTGAGAAGATGAAAGATGTTCTGAAGATGGATGGCAGTGATGGTTCACAACAGGGGACATACTAAAGCCATTGAGCTGTACACTTTAAAATTGCTTAAAATGGTGAATTTTATGTTATTTAAAACATATTGTCGAAACATCTCTGGAAACTTACATATCTTCCTTTGGAAACTGGAAAAGTTCTGCTCAGGCCATCCACAGAGTTTTAGCTTATTTTGAGAGGAATCCAGTTCGCTCTTTGCTGAAACCCAGCAAGGCAGTGGCTCCGGGGCAGGGCTGTGGCCACGCCCCTATTCCCCTCTCCGCTGGTCCTTCCCTCCGCTTACTTACTCGCTTGCCCCCTCTGACTGCAGTGCTGAGCTCAAGCAGCTCTTTGTTTGAACACCTCCATTCCTTCTGTCCCCAGGATTGGGTCATGAGCTCCTCAAGCATTCTCTTGGGCTGCCTTCCAACCTGCTTAAGCGTCTGTCTTAACTATATTCAAGTCTGTTTCCTCCCTTCCTCTGACATTTGCCAACCTCCCTCACTTGCCTCTCACCCTTGAAAAACAAACCCCAAAATGAAACACAAACAAGTCTTGCTACACTTTATTCTGCTTGCATTGAACCTTACTACACCAAGTTAAAACTGAAATCTTCTTGAGTTAACGGTTTCATTCAACAAATGTTACTGCACATCTGCTAGCGGCAGGGATTGAATTTAGCGCGGAGACTATAAAGACAGTTAAGACACAACTATGCTTCCCAGGTGGCTCAGTAGTAAAGACTCTGCTTGCCAATGCAGGAGATGCAAGGATGCAGGTTCAGTCCCTGGGTGGGGAAGATTCCCTGGAGGAGGAAATGGCAACCCACTCCAGTATTCTTGCCTGGAAAATTCCATAGACAGAGGAGCCTGGTGGGTTACAGTCCTTGGGGTCGCAAAGAGTCAGACACAACTAAGCAACTATGTACACACAAGACGTAATTTCAGTCCTCATGAAGTCTGTGGTCCAGCGGAGGAAACAAATACTCAGAAAATTACAACCCGGAGTGAAAATGCAAGCGGAGGGGTGAGCACTGGGTGGGGTGGGGTGGGGTGGGATGAGGCACACGACCCAGTTGAAATGATGGGAAGAAGGGTATTTTAGAAAGAAGAGACCGTGTGTGAGGAGCCCCAAGAGCAGCAGGAAGCACTAAAACAGGGCTTGTAACCAGGTAAGTCTTCCTCCTGGTTCTCGCATCGTGTGCAGGATAGCAAACGCAGCCTCTGAATAAAACTGCTTCTTTGGTTTCCCTGTGAAGTTCTATGGCCCCACCTTAGGAGCTGACAGCCCCAAATTGATTTTTCCAGTTTTCTTGTTTAAAATTTCAAAAGAACTGTAAATATCAGTGAGAGAAAGACCGCACGTCATCTTTGGAACTTACCTCCTGGAAAAGATTTTGCTTTCAAGACCCTGATATGCAACGTCACCTCCCTTTCCCTGTGATTTCCTTCTTTACTTCACACTGGGTGGAAAGAGACTGAAAATAACATGTGTATCGTGTGAAAGCAGCTTGAACGCTCAGAAGTATGGTCTGAGGGTGAGGGAGGGATCGTCATAATTAATAAGCGGATACGTTGCTCAGTGGAAAGAAACAGAGTCTGGAATCTTGGGTGTGGTCCCTCTTCTCTGAGTCTGTGACCTGGAGTACATTTAACAACTCTCTGCAATGTCATTTTGCACTGTCTTGCGCTCCATATTCTTAAGAAGCCGTTTATTCCTGACTGACACACATACACACACAGAGACAGGTAGATGATGCAAATATGGAGATACATTAAAATGTTTTATATAAATAAGTCATTATCTAAGTAATCAGTATACTATTCTTTTAATTTTCCTGAGTGCTTGAAAATTCTTATAATACAAAATTTGTAAACAGCATTTTTATCTTCTGAAAGGGAAAGTCACCACTCAATCGTGTCCGACTCTTTGCAACCCCATAGACTATACAGTCCATGGAATTCTCCAGGCCCAAATACTGGAGTGGGTAGCCTTTCCCTTCTCCAAGGGATCTTCCCAAACCAAGGATTGAACCCAGGTCTTCTGCATTGCAGGCAGATTCTTTACCAGCTGAGCCTCAAGGGAAGCCCAAGAATACTGGAGTGGGTAGCCTATCCTTTCTCCAGTGGATCTTCCCGACCCAGGAATTGAACTGGGGTCTCCTGCACTGCAGGCAGATTCTTTACCAGCTGAGCTATCAGGCCAGTTTCTAATCTGTGATCTGTGACTCTCCCTTGGTTCAAAGGTTGCCTTTTGGGTCCCTTGTCATTTCATGCCATCTCTCCCTGCCATATCAACATCTGCTCAGGAACGGACAGGTGCCCGCTACCACATCGCCTTCACTTGTGGTATGTTCATGCTAACTTCTTAACCTTTTTAAGGAGCATTTTATCTCCAACTGTGACGTAAAGGCTTTGTGACTTCTTTCAGGGATTTCAGGGATGAGCAAGTAGTGAGAGGAAGTGGAGGAGGTGGATGTCTTCCCAGAACCCACAGAGGACCTCACAGAGGCCGGATCCACCTGTCTACACCACCTAGGCACACCATACTTGTCATTTCATGCCATCTCTCCCTGCCATATCAACATCTGCTCAGGAACGGACAGGTGCCCGCTACCACATCGCCTTCACTTGTGGTATGTTCATGCTAACTTCTTAACCTTTTTAAGGAGCATTTTATCTCCAACTGTGACGTAAAGGCTTTGTGACTTCTTTCAGGGATTTCAGGGATGAGCAAGTAGTGAGAGGAAGTGGAGGAGGTGGATGTCTTCCCAGAACCCACAGAGGACCTCACAGAGGCCGGATCCACCTGTCTACACCACCTAGGCACACCATGTTCCTCCTTAAGCCACATGTCTCAAAGTAGGTTCTGCTTTAACTTGGCTGCTGTTCTGTCCCATGCCTTCTCGGGACCACCCACTGCTCCTTTGGGAAGTACTGTCATGGTCCCAGCTGTGGACGGTTGACTCTCCTACGCTGCATATTCAGCGTGCGCATCCCAGGTGGTGCAGCAGTAAAGAAGCTGTCTGCCAATGCACGCGGGAGACGAAGGAGACTCGGTTTCCATCCCTGGGTCAGGAAGATCCCCCAGGAAGAGACGGCAACCCCTCCAGTATTCTCACCTGGAGAATCCCATGGACAGAAGAGCCTGGGGGGTCGCAAAGAGTCAGACACAACTGATGCACATGGTTGAGACACCAAAAACACTGGACTGTCTGACCTCCAGGACGCCATCGACACGTAATACACCGTAAGTTCACGACAAAGCAGAGGGGTTTGTGTCCTCACAGAAGTTGTCTCCCCAGGCCTTCTCCTACTTCTTCCTCACCCCCTACTTCCTCCCCATTCACTCATTACCCACACTGGGGACTTCATTCTGATCCTTTCATTCCCCAGGGGCTGGTTCTCCTGAACTCTGCTGATGTGTGACCCTAAAGCAAAAACTTTCAGAAGCAAAGTGGAATTGAGGCGAGTAGTCTAAAATCCAGAAGCTTTTTTTTTGGAGGCTGGGGAAGGAGGGGTCATCCTTGAAAATAAAATTGTCCATCTCTCTTTCATGACATTAAAATATATGTATTTTTAAGCCAAACTGCCTTCACTATGGTTTAAGAGGGGTTTTCTGTTTTTCAGAACTCTCTTTTTATGTTTTGTTTTGGTTTTTTTTTTGAGAAAAGCTTTGTCAAAGCATATTTCAGTCTAAAAATACAAATACTTTCCTTTAGGAAGTCACCGCTCCCTTCCCCTTACATATTTGAGGAAATACTGCAGATCTAGTCATGATGTTAAAAAAAAAAAGGAAACCCTACCACAAAACAAATCCCTCTCCGGTGTTTTCATGGGAGCCAATAACAGTAAAAGCTGAAATGATGGGCGGTGGGTGGGGGCCTCTTTCCCCTCCAGGTCGACCCCCCACCTTCCGTTTTCTGTGGGTTGAACATTCAATAAATCTAAAGGAGAAACAACAAAAGTCCTTTCATTCTGGAAGTATACAAAAACACAGGCTTTAGGCCTGAGGTTTCTGTCTTTTCCGAGGCTGAATGAACTGCAGGAATTCGAGTAACAATCCCTGCGAGGATTCTTCTTCAGAGCAGATGTAAACGCCTGGCTCCGTCTGACCGGCTCCAACTCTACCCTTCTTTCTTCCCTGACTATTCCCTGCCCTGACTTGCCTGGATTAAGTGATTATCACAGGGAATTATCAGCCCCCAGGGGAATCCTTGAAGGCACCCTGACTACTTTCTCTTTGCTTCAGCACATTTCCAAGAATGGACACAGGCAATTCAGAAAAGCCTTCTTTCCTAAAGACAGCTGCTCGGGCCCCGGGTCTGCACACCTCACTCTGACGTTTTCGAGGCACTGAGTCAGCATGGGAGGTTCTGAGGGGCCCGCTGAATGGGCGCTATTAATTAGTAGTGGATGTGAGCCTGCAAAAAGAAAATTCACACCATCTCTCAGAGAGTTTTATATTCAGCTGGAGGAGATAATTATCAATGAGTACAACACAGTTAAAAGAAAGAGCATGCAGGACTTCCTCGGTGGTCCAATGGCTAAGACTCTGCACTCCCAGTGCTGGAGACCTGAGTTCCGATCCCTGGTCAGGGAACTAGATCCCATATGCCGAAGCTAAAGATCTTGGGTGCCTCAACCAAGACCTGGTGCAGTCAAATCAATTAATTAAAAAAATAGAATGTGAATGCCATGAATTGCTAAAATCTGTGATTATCACCTGAAAAGAATGTGCAGTTTGAGGTGAGTGTTTGGGGAACACTTTGTGCCAAGTAAACGAAACAGAGGAGCAGTTAATGCCCTGGGCTTAGTCACAAGCTTGGGTTTGGTACTTACTAGCTGTGAGAACCAAGGCAAAATACTTCACCTATTTCTCATTTAGTCTCTTTCCTCTTCTATAAAATGGAGATAATAAAAGTATCCCCAAAGGCTGTAATAAAGAATGCACACAAACATATTTATGCATATGTATGTATCTATAGTTATACCTCTATTTTTTAACCTGGTTTCTCACTAGAATGTAAGCTCCATGAGAACAGGACTATTGATCATTTGCTGCTGGGGTGACTATGCAATGTTAGCTTGATTAGGCTGGAAGAACTTGCCCAGCACTTTCTTCCGGCATGTTTCTGGGGTTAGGGTTAGGGTTAGGGGTTGATCGCAAGAGAAATTTGCACAGTATTTGGAAGTCAGGTGAATCCTGTGCCATGTTTGTAGGCTCTGAATAAAGTCAGTGCAGGGGCCCAAGCATCGAGTCAGCTCACATGTGGTGTCACTGATCTGCTGGCCACGCCTGATGCAGCAGGCAGCTCCTTCTCCATTTCCCACCGGATCTTATTGCTCAACTTCTCCGACCCCTGGGCCAGGCATGTGTGCAGCTCGGTGGTGAAGACCAGCCGCTTCATCATCAGGCTACATGTATTAGCAGAGTTAGGGGCAGTAGAGATAGATAGACAGATTCTGGTTTGTTCTTACGGGTCCTAGTTGGCCTGGGCTGATCGCATCTCCTATCTAGCTTTCCTGTCCCCACTGTTGGTAACCCAGGTAACCTGTAAAGGCCTCAGGCTCATCACCAGATGCAGAGGCAACAGCCTTGCATAGACTCTGCCCCACAGCAGCCTTCACTATTATGTGAGGTCTCATTCCTAGAATAAATCAGTTTTTCGCTTACAGTGATCCTGCTTCTCTGACTGAACCCAGATTATACAGAAATTAGTACCAGAAATGGTTCCAGAGGATGTGTTCTCAATTCTAGGCCATCTGAAACTGGTTCTCTGATTGGATTCAGTTTAAAGTTATTAGTGATGAGAATTATTAATAATAACTAATAATGGTAGTCCATGAGATGAGGTGGCAAAAATTAATTATTATGTGCAATCAAACATTCATAGAAAGCAAGACTCTAGGTGACTAAGAAGTTTCTTCAATAAAAAAAAAAAGAAAGCACTTTATAGACGATGAGGTTGTTGGGCTATAGTCTGGAGAACTTGGGTAAAGAAAATGATGAGCTCAGGGCTTTAAATCCCCAGCTGAAGCTCTGGCTGAAGGATAAGAAATATTCTTTGTGCGTGCATGCATGCTCAGTCATGTGTGAGTCTGTGATCTTATGACTGTAGTCCACCAGGCTCCTCTGTCCATAGGGATTCTCCAGGCAAGAATACTGGAGTGGGTCGCCATGTCCCCCATGGGATCTTTCCCACCAGGGATCAAACCAGCATCTCTTGTGTCTCCTGCATTGGCAGGTGAATTTTTCGTTTTTACCTCTAGTGCC
>SJYC01135233.1:0-10034 GCA_006408675.1 Madoqua kirkii
ATTTGCTGGCATATTGAGTGCAGCACTTTCACAGCATCATTTTTCAGGATTCAAAATAGTTCAACTGGAATTCCATCACTTCCACTCGCTTTGTTCGTAGTGATGCTTTCAAAGGCCCACTTGACTTCACATTCCAAGATGTTTAGCTCTAGATTAGTGATCACATCATCATGATTATCTGGGTCTTGAAGATCTTTTTCGTATAGTTCTGTGTATTCCTGCCACCTCTTCTTAATATCTTCTGCTTCTGTTAGGTCCAGACCATTTCTGTCCTTTTTTGAACCCATCTTTGCATGAAATATTTCTTTGGTATCTCTGATTTTCTTGAAGAGATCTCTAATCTTTCCCATTTTGTTCTTTTCCTCCTTTTCTTTGCATTGATTGCTGAAGAAGGATTTCTTATCTCTTCTTGCCATTCTTTGGAACTCTGCATTCAGATGCTTATATCTTTTTGTTTCTCCTTTGCTTTTTGCCTCTCTTCTTTTCACAGCTGTTTGTAAGGTCTCTCCAAACAGCCATTTTGCTTTTTTGCATTTCTTTTCCATGAGGATGTTCTTGATCCCTGTCTCCTATACAGTGTCACAAACCTCATTTCATAGTTCACCAGGCACTCTATTTATCAGATCTAGGCCCTTAAAGCTATTTCTCATTTCCACTGTATAATCATAAGGGATTTGATTTAGGGCATACCTGAATGATCTAGTGGTTTTCCCTACTTTCTTCCATTTCAGTCTGAATTTGGTAATAAGGAGTTCATGATCTGAGCCACAGTCAGCTCCTGGTCTTGTTTTTGTTGACTCTATGGAGCTTCTCCATCTTTGGCTGCAAAGAATATAATCAGTCTGATTTTGGTGTTGACCATCTGGTGATGTCCATGTGTAGAGTCTTCTCTTGTGTTGTTAGCATAGGTATTGTAGCTATTAATATTATTAGTAACTGTATCATGGAACATAATTCTGGAAATGGCAAGCCTCAATAGATATCTTAGACCATGCAGAGTGTTATAACAGAATGCCATAGATTGGGTGACTCACGAACAACATAATTTGTTTTCAAAGTTCTAAAGATTGGAAATTCCAAGATCAATGTTTCAGCAGATTTGTTGTCTGATGAGAGCTTGCTTCTTTGTTCCTAGATGATTGTCTTTTCCTGTATTCACATGGCAGAAAGGACAAAGGAGCTGGACTCCCTTTTACAAGGGCACTAATCCCATTCATGAGAGCTATATCCTCATGACCTAATAATTTTCCAAAGGCTCCACCTTCAAATATTATTATACTGAGCATTATTATTTCAACATAAAATTTTTGGGGGGATGCAAACATCCACTCTATTGTATTATGCACCAGGTCTCCCAAATCAAGTCATTCTGCATGCAAAATATATTTATTCCACCTCAGTAGAAAAGTCTTAATTCATTCCATAATCAACTTTAAAATCTGAGTCCAAAATCTCATTAAAAAATCTCATCTAAATCAGATATAGGTGAGACTCACTATACAGTTTATCCTGAAGCAAATTGCTTTCCAGTTGTGAACTGGTGAACCCAAATAAGTTATGTACTTTCAAAATTCAATAGTGTCACAAGCATAAAATAGACATTCTTATTCCAAAAGAGAGACATAGGAAAAAAACAAAAAGGCCAACAATTCCCTTATAATTCACCAAACCTTGAGGCTTAAGAATAATCCTCCTTGTCTTGTTGCTTTACTCTCCAGCCACCCTGGAGTGGAAGAACCATCTTCTGGACACACATGCAGGGGCAGTCCTGATCATTGTAGCCAGCTGGTCATCCCTACCCCACAGATTGGGTGGCCTTGACTCCATAGTGCCTTTGTCCCCAGGTCCTACCTCCATGGTGTTTCTTGATATGGTCCTGTTTGGAAGCAGTTCTGTACCTATGTTGCACATCTGTTAATCCAGGAAGCTCTATTCTTGAAACAAAGGTAAGGAGAGATATACCCGCAGGGATTATGTATGTCCTTGGTGGAGAAATGACGCCACACTGAATCTATTAAAATTTGTTTTTGCACCCTCCAGAGAGGTGCCCACTGTGGCCCATCTCACAACAGGACCTACAAGAACCTCACCTGGAGTGACCAAGCCGCATGGAACCATAGTGCAGGGCACCTATGAGGGGAGGCAGTGCCAGGCCATACTCGTTGAGGTCCCACAGACACTGGCAGCCCCTCTTTGGAAACTGCTCTGCTTCTTTGCACTCTGGGCCTATGATGGGAGTGACAACTTGGGTGACCTTTGAATTGTCTTCAGGGTCATTCTTCCACGTTTTAGAGAATAGTTCCTGACTTCTGTTGATATGGCTGATCCATACTAATCTCACTGTCAAACGATCCTTGGGTGCATCTTTAGTGTTCTCATATTTTGGAGTACTGATAAGCTGAGAATTTTCCAGCTCTTTGAAGTTTGCTCTTCTTTGGATTAACAATGCCGTCTTTAAGACACTGCTCTTTTCTTGAATGTTACTGGAGAGAATCAGGAGAAAACAAGCCATATTCTCAGCACTGCTTAGAAGTGTGTGCTCAGTCACTTCAGTTGTGTTCAACCCTTTGCAATCCCATGGACTGTAGCCCGCCAGGCTCCTCTGCCCATGGAATTCTCCAGGCAAGGATACTGGAGTGGGTTGCCATTTCCTTCTCCAGGGGATCTTCCCAACCCAGGGATTGAAACTGTGATTCGTATGTCTCCTGCATTGGCACTTTATCTCTTAAAGACCCCACCCCACTAGAGTCACCAGGGAAGCCTCAGCTAAATATTCAGTTTCATTGCTCACATTCTATTATCCACAAAGGACAAACATAATTCAGCCAGATTCTTTGCCAGTTTATAACTCGGATCAATTTCCCTCTAGTTTCCAGTAGCATGATCCTCATTTTCATCTGAGACTACACAATGGCATTTGCCATCCATATTACTATCATATCACTATTACTGCTTAGATACCCTCTAGGAAAACTGAGGCTTTTTTTTTTTTTTTTTTCTCTTGTCTTTTCTTTCTGAGCTCTCATTAGAATCATTCATAGCTATGTAAGATTTTTCTAGCATTCACCTCAGAACTCTTCCAGCCTCTACCCATTACCCATTTCCTAAGCTGCTTACATACATTTAGGTATTTATCTTATAGTAACATCCCACCTCTTGGTAGCAATTTCTGTCTTAGTTGATTCAGGCTGCTATAATAGAATACTGCAAACTGAGTGGCTTTTAAACAACAGAAATTTATTTCTAACAGTTCTGGACGCTGGGAAGTTTAAAATCAAGTTACTAGCAGATTCAGTGTCTGATTTCTAGGTTATATACAGCCATTTTTTGCTGTGTCCTCACATAGTCAAAAAGTCAAGAATGTCTCTGGACTCTCTTTTATACAGGTATGCTGGTTTAGTGGCTATCGTGTCTGACTCTTTGTGACCTCACGGGCTGTTGTCCACCAGGCTCCTCTATCCATGGGTTTTCCAGGTAAGACTATTGGGGTGTGTTGCCACTTCCTTCTACAAAGGATCTTTCCCACCCAGGGATTGAACCTGGGTTTTATGCATTGCAGGCAAATTCTTTACTAAGTGAGTCACTGGGGAAGCTCTTATAAAGACATGATCCCATTCATTAAGGTTCTACTCTCTTTGCTTCTTAAAGACCCCACTTCCAAATGTAATCACAGTTTGTAGTAGGATTTCAACATACAAATTTGGAGGGGGGCAGAAATAGTCCATAGAAGCATCAAAATCAAGGACTATCTTATATAGTTAGGGCTATAATTCTTTAGACAATCATTTAGTTCCAGTGTTTTCCCGAGCTTCAAGTCGTTGTTTTCCTTATTACTGAATCAACTTGCAAATACAATCTTATACATGAGAATGAAAATCAAATGGGAAAGTGATAGAGGAGTAGTTTATGCAAAAAATAAATTCAACGCTTTGTGACCATTGACTAACAACAGGTGGCGCTACTACCTTCAACACCAGAATAAAGAACCTGCCTGTTACTTCAGAGACATTAGAGATATGGGTTCAGTCCTTGGGTCAGGAAGATCTGCTGGAGAAGGAAATGGCTATGCACTCCAGTGTTCTTGCTGGAGAATTCTGCGGACAACAGAGCCTGATGGGTTACAGTCCATGGGGTCGCAAAAAGTCGGACTCTCCTGAGCAACTAACACATGCACACTTTGACTAACACGAAACTCATTGGATACACTATTATTTTTACGTATTAAGAGTGATCACAAAGTCTTAAACATTCCTCATCTTGACTAAACAGGAGGAAGCCAGTCTCCCTTTTTTTTCACACATTTACTTTAGAAAACCTTGAAGCACAGATTCTTTCTCTATTCTTTGAGATGTAAATGTTCTCCTAATCCCTTGCCAGTTGTACTACCCTGGAGTATCTTTCTGAAGGACCTGAATTATCTTTTCCAAAATATTCATCAAGGAAATAGCCTACCTCTTTCTGTCTCTGAAGGAGAGTAGGAACAAAACTTTGGTAAGTGCCAGTTGGCAAGCATAGATGGCCTAATCACATTGACCCATCTCCCTCTCTGCCCCTATATCCTCAAGTACTTTTTCACTAGCTCAGGCAAGCACTTAAAAGCTCATGCATTTCTCTAACAAATAGTGATGGTGAACATCCTTTCATGTGTTTTTTAGTGATCTGTATGTCTTCTTTGATGAAATGTATATTTAGTCTTCTACCCATTTACTCAATTTTTTTTAATATTGAGATACATGAGATGTTTGTAATGTTTTGGAGGTTCAACCCTTGTCAGTTGCAATGAGTTATCTCCTCACACCAGTCAGCATGGCAATCATCAAAAATCTAGAAACAATAAATGCTAGATAGGGTGTGGAGAAGAGGGAAACCTCCTACACTGTTTTGGGGGAATGTACAGCCACTATGGAGAGGCGTATGGATGTTCCTTAAAAAACTAAAAGTAGGGCTGCCTATGATCCAGCAATACCATCCCTAAGCATATATCCAGAGAAAACCATAATTTGAAAGGATACATGTACCCTGATGTCCCTATAGTAATATGTACAATAATCAGGACATAGAAGCAACCTAAATGTTTGCCAACAGAGGAATGGATAAAGTAGATGTGGTACATATATGCAATGGAGTGTTAATGCATGAAACACAGGAGATGTGAGTTCAATCCCTGGGTTGGGAAGATCCCTTGGAGGAGAAAATGCAACCCACTCCAGTATTCTTGCCTGGAAAATTTCACGGACAGATGAGCCTAGTGGGCTACAAGCCATGGGGTCACAATGAGTCAAGTATGACTGAGCATGCACAAACACGTTACTCAGACAAAAATGGAATGAAATAGTGACCCTTGCAGAGATGTGGATGGACCTAGAGATTTTCATACAGAGTGGTCAGTCAGAAAGAGAAAAGCAAATATTGTATAATATTGCTATATGTGAAATCTAGAAAAATGGTACAGACGAACTTATTTGCAAAGCAACATAGAATTACAGAGGTAGAGAACAAACTTATGGCTACCATGGTGGGGAGTGGGAAAATTAGGAAATTGGGATTGACATGTGTACATTGTGTTTGTGCATGCTCAGTCACTTCAGTTGTGTCTTACTCTTGGTGACCCTGTGGACTGTAGCCTGTCAGGTTCCTCTGTCTGTGGATTTTCCACAAGAATACTGGAGTGGGTTGCCATTCCCTCCAGAGGATTTTCCTGACCCAGGTTTGAACCCAAGTTGCCTGTGTCTCCTACATCTCGGGCAAATTCTTTCCTGCTGAGCTACCAGGGAAGCTTTGCACATACACTGTGCTGTGCCATGCTTAGTCATGTCTGACTCTTTGCTACCCCATGAACTGTAGCCTGCTGGGCTCCTCTGTCCATGGAGATCCTCTAGGCAAGGATACTGAAGTGGGTAACCTACCATATGTAAAATAGATAGCTAATGAGAACCTACTGTGTAGCATAGGAGACGACTCAGTGATCTGTGGTGACCTATATGGGAAGGAAATCTAAAGAGTGGGGATATATATATATATATATATATATATATATATATATATATCCTCTGTCCGTGGGATATATATTCATTTTGGTGTAAAACAGAAACTAACTCAAAATTGCAAAGCAACTATATTCCTTTTTTTTTTTTTTTTTAAGGGCCCGATCCCATGCACATTTTCTTTCTATGGGATAGAATTCAATCTGTCTTCCCTATTGTGCTAGTCTTGAATAGCCAGTTTAACTTGTCTGGTTCAAATTCTCTTTCTATATATTCAGAGGATGTTTACTTAACAGTTATCTAATTTTGTCAGAAATAAGACATTATAGACTATTTGAAATATATATATTTGTTTCCTTTAACTTATAGAAGCAAATTTCTAGGGAAAATAACTTTGAAGTAATTGAATATAGTTAAAATTTAAGGAAATTGAATAATGAATTTCTCTAGCTGTGACTTAATGAGTTGTAATGAAATTTGTAAGATACTGAAGATAATATTAGCTCAGCAATGAATATAAGTTCTCTCCAGCACTGGAAGACTTTTGACAGCATATATAGATCTAGTCTACATTATCATGGAGTTTAAAAATGTGCAGTTTCATCAGGGTCTCAGTATGCTATTTTTGATTCTGAGGAAGCTGAAACTGGCTGTTATTAACAAAGGAGAAAATCAAGGACATCTGTTTATCTAAGGATATTAGAAAAAGAACTTAACTTAGGCAGAACTGATGCAATTTTCAATTAGGCTATTTTCTTATTCATAAGGACTTTCTACAAATGTAGGAGACACAGTGTAAGAGACACACAGATATCTTTGAAATTGTCAAAATATGAGCTTGAAATAATTGCTCTTCTTTTTCTAGTCTTCTTAGCATATTCGTTTGTGTGTCTTCATAAAGTTACACTCACTGGTGTGCTGTAAGTGTTTAACAATTTTCTCTCAGGGAGGAAAACCCCCTAATTTGTAGTGTCTGCCAATATTCATGTTATAAACATCCAAGCTTCCAGAGATATTGCTAATAAGGATTCGGGAAGAAATTCACAAAACCACCTCTTCCAAACTGCTGTGAGCCAATTTTAACACACCTCTGGTTACATACATAGTTTTTAATGTTAACGAATTATCTACTAATTATCAATCAATTCTGGTTATTTCTCCTTGGAGACACTAGACTGAATTGAGCTTTCTTTCATCTTGTGGTTGAATGAGCCGTTATGATTACTTCTGGTCAGTAGATGTTAGCAGAGGTGTTAAATATCACTTTCAGTCCAGATTATTTAACTATGTTTGGAAGACTTTCCAGAACTCTCTCTTCCCTCTTCCAGGGGAAGAGGGCATCTTCCAGATTGTAATTTCTCATCACCTTCTGTCCTAGAGTAGAGATGAAAAGCATGAAAGCACAATTAATGTATGATAGACATTTCAGATGAATGAAAGTTAAAACTTTGTTGTATCGAACATAAATGTTAGGATATGTTGTTATTGCAGCATTACCTAACTTATCCTTTCTGATAAATTATATATTATCAATGTTTATAAAATGTCTTTCCATTCATATACATTAAAATACTAAACATCTTATGTCAGACATTGCAATTTGTTTGAAAAATGTATTTCTAGATTTCAGTTAGTCAGTCAGCCTCATTTTTTTCCAGAGTCAAAATGTCAGGTCAGTTTCTTTCTCTCCCTCAATTATTGTCTTATCAGCAAAAATTTGGAATGACTGATTAATTACAGATCAAGCAAGCATGATTTCTCAGCTCCTGTCTTGTCGTAGCAAGATTCAAAAAAATAGATTGGTTACAACTCAGTTATAGCTCAAGCAGAACTTTTATTAAACAGAAAGTGGATAGTACACACCTGAAATTTGGGAGTGGGCTGACCCTGAAGGAGTGGCCATGATCTCTCTTGGCTTCCCTTTTTATACTCACTGTCTCTTCCTCTTGGTTTTGCTCTGTGCAAAATGCAAATAGGCATATACTCAAGGCCAATCAGGGAAGGGGCATACCTGGGCACATACAAAATAGGGCTTTTACGTATTTATCAGGATTGGCATGGACTGAGAGTTTTTGCAAGTTACATAACAAAGGCTCTAATTCTGCATGTCTTTCCCATCATTCTGTCTATTATAATCAGATGTATGTATGTATAGAATATTTATGAAACCTTAATGGTCTCCTAGCTGCCTAAAGTTACTTGAGGACACAGCTATGCATTAAGGGCACATGTACCTGAGTTGGAGAAGCCCCTGTGGCTGGTTTCTATCCACTGCCAGCTCTTTTAGGGCACATGTACAAGAGTTAGAAAAGTCTTTGTGGTTGTTTTTGTAGCATATCTGTAAGCTCTCCTGGGCTTGTCTGGTGTGGGGTTTAGAACTGCTTGTATCCTTTCCAGCGAGGCCATCATTCATTGCTCATGTCTAACTTTCTATCTAACAAAATGGCTATATCTTCAGAACCAAAAACAAAACATACAAAGAAACAAACAAACAAAAAAAAGAAAACTGGACCCATCAACAAGGGCAGTAAAGGATATTTTCTTTTCCCTTTCACATTTGTCTTTGCTGGTCTTTCAGATTTTTACCATTCCCTTCAGGACTTTTGTTTTCTTCTGCCAACATAATTAGCTTGTTTACTTAATTCCCTTTCACTTTTTCACTATTGTTTCCATTTGAAGTCAACAAATTTGATTATCAGAAACATAGCCATCTAGATTCTTATATTTTCTTTTTCGATTTTCAATGCTGTGTAATTTCTGCTATACAGCGAAGTAATTCAATGATAGGAATTCTTTTTTATATTCTTTTCCACTTTATTTTATTCTAGAATATTGAATATAGCTCTCTGAGATGTACAGGAGGACCTTGTTGTAATCCACCCTATATGTAATAGCTTGCATCTACTAACCCCAAATCCCCATTCCATCCCACTCCCCCCACCCCAACCACTCCTTGAGCAACTGCAAGTATATTCTCTATGTCTGTGACAGACTCCTATTTTCAATAACCTCCTGAGCCTTTGCATTTCTAATAAAATTCTAGAGACTTATGTTTTTAACTTGTGAAATTGTATGTATCTTTAAAAGACAGTTTCTTCTCATACTAGTTTTCTGTATTCATTGATACAAATTCTCACACCCTATGACTAAAACCCCAGTGAAGTGTGAAGTGAAGTGTAAGTCGTTCAGTTGTGTCAGACTCTTTAGTCCATGGAATTTTCCAGGCCAGAATACTGAAGTGGGTAGCCTTTCCCTTCTCCAGGGGATCTTCCCAACCCAAGGATTGAATCCAGGTCTCCCACATTGCAGGAAGATTCTTTACCAGCTGAGCCACAAAGGAAGTCCAAGAATACTGAAGTGGGTAGTCTATCCCTTCTTCAGGGGATCTTCCCGACCCAAGAGTCGAATTGGAGTCTCCTGCATTACAAGCATTAGCAAACGTGTCTTATAAATCTGCGAACTCCAGGCAAGTTTTACTATCACAGCTCCATCCTTAGCCTTAGATGGAGTTGCTAACAGGGAAAAGAAACACAGTTTGGAACAAGTGTTCAGGCACTGCCTATCAATAACTAATACAATCATACATTTAAATTTCCATTTCCCTTTCTCACTATTGTTCCCATTTTGAATTAAAGAAACTTAAAAAGATTTCTACTATGTATCATCTTTTAAGCTCATACAAATTTGGAAGAATTAATTATTTCTCAAAATACTTTGTAGCTATCTGCTGAAAAAAGTCTTAACGCAATAAATATCCAAGGTAAAAAAAAATAACCAAGACTGTCACAATCACTGTGACATGTATATGTCCAACAATACATGATGGATTGAAAAAAGTCATATACCCATGCAGTGTTATATTATTCAGCCATATAAAGGATGAACCCTTAAAATATGCTAAATAAAATAAGCCAGACACAAAATAACAAATACGATTCTACTTACATTGAATATCTAGAAGAGGCAAATTCAGAGAGACAGAAAGTAAAACGGTGATTACCAGAGGCCGGAGGTGTGGGTAAATCATGAGTTACTTAGTGCATATAAAGT
>SJYC01135235.1:0-17862 GCA_006408675.1 Madoqua kirkii
GTTAAATTCACCCATTCCAGTCCATTTTAGTTTGCTGATTCCTAGAATGTCGACATTCACCCTTGCCATCTCTTGTTTGACCCTTTCCAATTTGCCTTGATTCATGGACCTGACATTCCAGGTCCTATGCAATATCGCTCTTTACATCATTGGATCTTGTTTCTACCACGAGTCACAGCCACAGCTAGGTACTGTTTTTGCTTTGGCTCCATCCCTTCATTCTTTCTGGAGTTTGTTCTCCGCTGTTCTCCAGTAGCATATTGGGCACCTAGTGACCTGGGGAGTTCCTTTTTTGGTATCATACCATTTTGCCTTTTTATACTGTTCATGGGGTTCTCAAGGCAAGAATACTGAAGTGGCTTGCCATTCCCTTCTCCAGTGGACCACATTCTGTCAGACCTCTCCACCATGACCTGCCCATCTTGGGTTGCCCCGCAGGCATGACTTGGTTTCACTGAGTTAGACAAGGCTGTGGTCCTAGTCTGATTAGATTGACTAGTTTTCTGTGAGCATGGTTTCAGTGTGTCTGCCCTTTGATGCCCTGTTGCAACACCTACCATCTTGCTTGGGTTTCTCTGTCTTGGGTGTGGAGTATCTCTACACGGCTGCTCCAGCAAAGCACAGCCACTGCTTCTTACCGTGGACTAGGGGTATCTCCTTACTGCCGCTGTTCCTGACCTTCAATGTTGGATAGCTCCTCTAGGCCCTCCTGAGCCTGCACAGCCAGGATTCCTTGGGTTGCACCTCCCAGCTGCTGGCCCAGCCCTCGGGCGTGAGTGGCTCTTCCCAGCTGCCAGTGGTATTAAATCCTTTATTTTTATGATAAGATAATTAAGATCATGAAAGCTTAAATTGCTTTTACAAGTGCACACAGTGTGATAGGCTGAATAATGCCCAAAGATGTTCAGATTCTAACCCTTGGCATCTGTGAATATTTACCTTATAGGGCAAACGAGTGCACATCTTAATAGGCAAGAGATGTGATTAAGAGTCCTAAATTGGATTTAGGGCTCATTATTCTAGCTTATTTAGATCAACTCAAGGATTTTCATAAGACAGGAGCAAAAAAGGGCAGACAAAGATGCTTTGTTAAGGAAGAAGATGCGATTACAGAGGAGGAGAAATTAGAAAAAGAAAAGAGAGATAGATTGGTAATGTTATACTTTAAAGAAGAAGAATGGGGCCACATGCCTAAAATATAGACATCCTCTAACAGGGTTCCCCAATACCTGAGATCTAATACCTGGTGATCTGATGTAGAGCTGATGTAATAATAATAGAAATTAAGTGCACAGTAAATGTAATGCACTTAAATCATCCAGAAACCATCACCTCTCTCCAGCCTCGGTCCATAAAAATTTTTTTTTCTATGACAGCAATCCCTGGTCTTAGTAATTTTGAAGATTGCTACTAGAAGTTGGAAATAGCAAAGAAACAGATTCTCCTCTATAGCTGCCAAAAGGAAAACAACTCTGCTCTCACCTTGATTTTAGCCCTGCAATTACTACTGTTTACTCCAGAAATTTTCTCCAGAAATTTAAGAAAATAAATTTATGTTATTTTAAACTACTATTTTGTAGTAATTTATTGAAGCAGTTGGAAACTGACAGAACTAGCTTATGTCTCTGCTATGTTTCAGTCTTACATAATATTCTCCAAATGTACTTTCTATCTCAACTTAATAACTTGGAATATTTTAGGTGATATGTAGAATTATTATGAATTATGTTTTCCAAATGAAGTCCTCCAAAATCCCCTTATGACTCAAGTAAATTTGACCTTTGTAACAGACAGTGAAAGTTCCAAACCCATGAAGTTGCATCACATATATAGCACAGAAATTAAAACATCCTCTATTTATATGAATCCAGGAAGCATGAACTTACTTTCCAAATTGTAGCTTTTCTCCTGATATTTGAATATGTGCTAAGGCTTGATGATGAAACCATAACCTATCCCAGGTGAAAAGATGTGTAATGATACCTAAAATTACCTCAGTGACATTTCAGAATCATATAATTACTGAAAAAATTGCAAAGAAAGAGGTAATGACTTATTTCAGAAGAATATCTCCCATTTATCAGCACAATGTCTGGCACATATTAGTGATTAAAATAATACTTGTTGAATAAAAATATACATGACATTTCAAATTATCTCACAGTAAAATTAATTTATAAAAATTATTTCATAAATCTATTTCATTTCTATTGTCACATGTATCTTTTATTTCAGTTCATGTACAAGACAAGAACATACTGTCATGATTACAGCTATTATTATAAATTTGAATGATGTTATTTTTCTTATCTATCTTTTGGAGCTAAATAAAGAGCAATGCAGTTTCACTTGAGTGAGTGCTAAGGCATCTACAATAGATGAGTATTAAGTGTTAAAATATACCAATTTTCATTACATAAGCCTGGAGCTGCCTTAAAAATCATTGTTATTTATTTGAGCTACAAATTATAACTTCCTCTGCTATGTTTTATATTCATCAAACAGACTAAATTTAGAGTTAGAAGTGATGTAAGGAATTGATGCTTTTGTACTGTGGTGTTGGAGAAGACTCTTGAGAGTCCCTTGGACTGCAAGGAGATCCAACCAGCCCATTCTGAAGGAAATCAGCCCTGGGATTTCTTTGGAAAGAATGATGCTGAAGCTGAAACTCCAGTACTTTGGCCACCTCATGCAAAGAGTTGACTCATTGGAAAAGACTCTGATGCTGGGAGGGATTGGGAGCAGGAGAAGAAGGGGACAACGGAGAATGAGATGGCTGGATGGCATCACTGACTCAATGGATGTGAGTCTGAGTGAACTCCAGGAGATGGTGATGGACAGGGAGGCCTGGTGTGCTGCAATTCATGGGGTCGCAAAGAGTCGGACACGACTGAACGGCTGAACTGAACTGAACTGAATATATTTCTTTAAACCATTTTTGAGTTCACAAATTGATTGAAATTTATTTAAACACAATTTAAGAGAAGGGAATTTTGAACTAAAAAAAAAAAAAAGGACACAGCCATGTCTCTGTTTGAGTATCATGAATGCCTTTGTTATAAGAAACTATCTTCTGGAAAATACTCCTTTCCTACAGGCTTTTCAGTTGTTGTCCTATGTCATGGATAAATACCTAGCTTTTTCTAGTTGTACATAAATGATCAAGGTATTTGTTGTTGTTTATTCTGGCTCTTTGGCAACTCTGTTGTCTATAGCCTGCAATGTTTCTCTGTCCATGGGATTCTCCAGGCAAAAATAGTGGAGTGGGTTGCATTTTCCTTTTCCAAGGACCTTCTTGATCTAGGGACTGAACCTGGATCTCCTTCTTGGCAGGTGGATTCTTTACCACTGAGCCACCAGGGAAGCTCAGGAGAGAATATTTTGCACTATACTTGATTTACAATATTGTGTTAGTTACAAGTATACAGCAAAGTGATTGAGTTATACAAACTCAAGTTATACAAACTCAGATTCTTTTCCTTTATAGGTTATTACAAAATATTGAGAAACAGTTCCCTGTGTTATACAATAGGTCTTCATTGATTATCTGTTTTAAATATAGTAGTGTGAATATTGCTAATCTCAAACTCATAATTTCTCTCTCTCTCTTTCCTTCTTGGTAACCATAGGTTTATTTTCTATGTCTGTGAGTCTATCTCTGTTTTTTATATAAGTTCATTAGTATCATTTTCTAGATTCTACATATAAGTGATATTATATAATACTTGTTTTTTTCTGGCATATCACTTAGTATTATAATCTCCAGGTCTGTCCATATTAAGACCAATGACATTATTTCATTCTTTTTTGTAGATGAATAATATCCTATTGTATAAATACCTAACATCTGCATTCTCCATTTTTCTGCCAGTGGACAGTTAGATGGCTTCCTTGTCTTGTCTCTTCCCAGAGACAAATGAGTATGAAGACACTATAATCCAAATCCTATGGGATTCAGCCAAAAAAATAAAAGATGATTCTAAGAGGGAAGTTTATAGAAATACAGGTGTACCTCAGGAAATAAGAAAAAACCTCAAGTAAACAATCTAACCTTACACCTAAAACAACTAGAGACAAAAGAACAAACAAAACCTAAGTTAGTAGGCAGAAATAAATGAAATAGAGACAAAGAAAACAATAGAAAAGATCATTGAAACTAAAAGCTGGTTGTTTGAAAAGATAAACAATGCTGATAATTCTTTAGCCAGACTCATAAAGGGAAAAAAGGAGAGGGTTCTTACAACTGGCATTACAGAAATACAAAGATCATGAGAGACTACTGCAAGGAGCTATGTGACTTACGTAAAATGGACAGCCTGGAAGACAGGGACAAATTCTTAGAAAGGTACAATCTCCCAAGACTGAACCATGAAGATATATAAAATATGAACAGACCAATTATAAATACTAAAGTTGAATCTTCGATTTCAAAACTCCCAGTAAACAAAACTCCAGGACCAGATGGGTTCACAGGTGAATTGTATCAAATATTTAAAGAGTTAACACCTATCCTTCTGAAACTATTCCAGAATGTTGCAGAGATGGGACACTTCTGAATTCACTGTGTCAGGCCACAGTCACCTAATGTGTGGAGATTTTTCTTGTCCTTTTAGGTGTGCAAGGTCTTCTGCTAGTCTTCAGCAAGTGCTGTATGAGAATCATTCCATTTGTAGATGTGTTCTTGATGTACTTGTGAGAAGAGGCAAATTCCTCATCTTATTCTGCCATCTTGACTCCTCTCTCCAGAAAATATATTTTTGTACACAAAAATCAAGTAGTCTTAGCAGTATTTGTGACTTTAGCACCAATAGTAGTAATACTTTTAATATCAAATTCAGCTGTTGTAGGAATTTCAAAATAGCAACTATATCCATCACTATTATTAGGTCTATAGTTCAGTTCAGTTCAGTCGCTCAGTCGTCTCCGACTCTTTGCGACCCCATCAATTGCAGCACACCAGGCCTCCCTGTCCATTACCAACTCCCTGAGTTTACTCAAACTCACGTCCATTGAGTCGGTGATGCCATCCAGCCATCACATCCTCTTTCGTCCCCTTTTCCTCCTGCCCCAATCCCTCCCAACATCAGAGTCTTTTCCAATGAGTCAACTCTTCGCATGAAGTGGCCAAAGTACTGGAGTTTCAGCTTCAGCATTAGTCCTTCCAAAGAAATCCCAGGCTGATCTCCTCCAGAATGGATTGGTTGGATCTCCTTGCAGTCCAAGATCTACAGTGAATATTATTTATTGAATGAATGAAGAAGCACATATATAAATACATTATATTTCAGTAATTCATGAATAATATTTAAATGTAACTAATTTCCTTTGTAACATCATCCATTTTGTTTTCTACCTTAAAAACATCAATCTGAAAAAGGGTCCGTAGGTTCCAGCAGACTGTCACAAATGTCCATGGCACACAAATGTTAAAAACACATTACAACCTTATTCTCATATAAATTTTCCACAGCTGAATCAGTTAATAGGATATACTTATGCATATTTCTTTTAGTGCTTTTTTCCAAAATTAATAATTCCATTAAAATGCTAAGCTCCAAACCTCAGGGGAATGAATGTGTCAAATTGTTTCTTTGTCCAAGGTCTATTTTCTCACCAAACAGGAATATTCACTATTTTTTAAATACAGCAGCACAACAAAAACGTGTTGTCGTCACTCATGCAGCCTGTTGTGTCTTTCTGCTATTTTTAAAAATTTGTACTATTTTTGTTTTTTTCCTCTAAGGATATATACACAGAGGCACACACAGTCACACAGGATTCAGTTATCTGTAGTTTAATTGTATTATGAGGGGAAGAAGAGATTAATGCTGTCAGTCTACTCAGTTTAATTATAATTCATTAGTATGCAATGCATTGGAGAAGGAAATGGCAACCCACTCCAGTATTCTTGCCTGGAGAATCCCAGGGACGGGGGGAGCCTGGCGGGCTACCGTCTATGGGGTCGCACAGGGTTGGACAGGACTGAAGCCTCTTAGCAGCAGCAGCAGCAGCAGTGTGCAATTGCACGTTGCAGGCATTTTCTGGTTTTTCATATAACTGAATGAGCTACATGATTATTTTAAGACTATTTAAAATTTTATAATATATTGACCAAACTTAACTTCACCAATATCTATAATACACATTTATGTGGTTTCTAAATATTGCTATTGTAAAATGGTGTTGATAAATAAATACTCTTGTGCATATCTTTTTACAGTCTGTTTGTCTTAGCATAAATTACTAAAAAATGAATTTCTAGTGCGAAGTGGACACATTTTATGTCTGGATTCACATTAACTCTTCCACTTACTTGCTCCATGTCCTTGAGCAAATTTCTTAACTTTTTGATTATATTTTCTTATGTGCATAAAGCAACTAGTATAATCACATTGTCTTAATAAGTTGTTGACACTGATTATTTGCAATAATATGCATTCATTTATCTCACATATTTATTAAATCTGGTTACTAATATTGGTAAAAATTGGTTATATAGAATAATAATTTATTTTTCAAATAGTGTTTCAGGAGGTAGTGTACTCATAATTTAATAGAAGTATTTACTTTATCATATACATACTGGAATTGATATTTACCTATGATTATTCATGTTTGATTTAGGTCATACCTGAATGGTCTAGTGCTTTTACCTACTTTCTTCAATTTAAATCTGAATTTGGCAATAAGAAGTTCATGATCAGAGCCACAGTCAGCTGCTGGTCTTGTTTTTGCTGACTCTATAGCGCTTCTCCATCTTTGGCGGCAAAGAATATAATCAATCTGATTTTGGTGTTGACCATCTGGTCATGTCCATATATAGAGTCTTACTTGTATTGTTAGAAAAGGGTACTATGACGAGTGCGTTCTCTTGGCAAAACTCTATTCGCCTTTGCCCTACTTCATTCCGTATTCCAAGGCAAAATTTGCCTGTTACTCCAAGTGTTTCTTGACTTTCTACCTTTGCATTACAGTCTCCTATAATGAAAAGGACATCTTTTTTTTTGGATGTTAGTTCTAAAAGGTCTTGTAGGTCTTCATAGAACCATTCAACTTCAGCTTCTTTAGCATTACTGCTATTTCAAATCCTGAAAGATGATGCTGTGAAAGTGCTGCACTCAATATTCAGCAAATTGGGGAAACTCAGCAGTGGCCACAGGACAGGAAAAGGTCAGTTTTCATTTCAATCCCAAAGAAAGGCAATGCCAAAGTATGCTCAAACTACTGCAAAATCAAAATCATCTCACAAGCTAGTAAACTAATGCTCAAAATTCTCCAGGCCAGGCTTCAGCAATACGTGAACCATGAACTTCCTGATGTTCAACCTAGTTTTAGAAAAGGCAGAGGAACCAGAGATCAAATTGCTAACATCCGCTGGATTATGGAAAAAGCAAGAGAGTTCCAGAAAAACATCTATTCCTGCTTTTTTGACTATGCCAAAGCCTTTGACTGTGTGGATCACAATAAACTGTGGAAAATTCTGAGAGAGATGGGAATACCAGACCACCTGACCTGCCTCTTGAGAAACTTGTATTCAGGTCAGGAAGCAACAGTTAGAACTGGACATGGAACAATAGACTGGTTCCAAATAGGAAAAGGAGTCCATCAATGCTGTATATTGTCACCCTGCTTATTTAACTTCTATGCAGAGTACATCATGAGAAACGCTGGACTGGAAGAAGCACAAGCTGGAATCAATATTGCCGGGAGAAATATCAATAACCTCAGATATGCAGATGACACCACTCTTATAGCAGAAAGTGAAGAGGACCTAAAAAGCCTCTTGATGAAAATGAAAGAGGAGAATAAAAGAGTTGACTTAAAGCTCAACATTCAGAAAACAAAGATCATGACAACCGGTCCCATCACTGCATGGTAAATAGATGGGGAAACAGTGGAAACAGTGTCAGAATTTATTTTGGGGGGCTCCAAAATCACTGCAGATTGTGACTGCAGTGATGAAACTAAAACACATTTATTCCTTGGAAGGAAAGTTATGATCAACCCAGACAGCATATTCAAAAGCAGAGACATTACTTTGCCAACAATGGTTCATATAGTCAAGGCTATGGTTTTCCCAGTAGTCATGTATGGATGTGAGAATTGGACTGTGAAGAAAGCTGAGCACTGAAGAATTGATGCTTTTGAACTGTGGTGTTGGAGAAGACTCTTGAGAGTCCCTTGAATTTCAAGGAGATCCAACCAGTACATTCTAAAGGAGATCAGTCCTGGGTGTTCTTTGGAAACACTGATGCTAAAGCTGAAACTCTAGTACTTTGACCACCTAATGCGAAGAGTTGACTCATCGAAAAACATTCTGATGCTGGGAGGGATTGGGGGCAGGAGGAGAAGGGGACAACAGAAGATGAAATGTCTGGATGGCATCATCAACTTGATGGACGTGAGTTTGAGTGAACTCCTAGAATTGACGATGGCCAGGGAGGCCTGGCATGCTGCACTTATGGAGTCACGAAGAGTCAGACATGACTGAGTGACTGAACTGAAGTGATTCATGTTTGCCTCATTTTAATTCTTTTTTAGTTAGTTGCTCTTTCTTCTTGCTCTATCCATTTATTCTGTTTTTATATTCAGTTGATTATTAATATGTCAATTCATTTCAGTTCACTCACTCAGTTGTGTCCAACTCTTTGCAGCCCCATGAACTGCAGCATGCCAGGCCTCCCTGGTCATCACCAGCTCCCGAAGTCCACCCAAACCCATGTCCATTGAGTCGGTGATGCCATCCACCCGTCTCATCCTTTGTCGTCCCCTTTTCCTCCTGTCCTCAATCTTTCCCATCATCAGGGTCTTTTGCAATGAGTCAGTTCTTTGCATCAGGTGGCTAAAGTATTGGCATTTCAGCTTCAACATCAGTGCTTCCATGAATACCCAGGACTGATCTCCTTTAGGATGGACTGGTTGGATCTCCTTGCGATCCAAAGGACTCTCCAGAGTCTTCTCCAACACCACGGGTCATAAGCATTATTTCTTCAGTGCTCAGCTTTCTTTATAGTTCAACTCACATATACAACATGACCACTGGAAAAACCACAGCCTTGACTAGACGGACATTTGTTGGCAAAGTACTGTCTCTGCTTTTTGATATGCTGTCTAGGTTGGTCATAACTTTTCTTCCAAGGCATAAGCATCTTTTAATTTCATGGCTGCAGTCACAATCTGCAGTGATTTTGGGGCCCAGAAAAAGAAAGTCAGCCACTGTTTCCACTGTTTCCCCATCTATTTCTCATGAAGTCTTGGCACCAGATGCCATGATCTTAGTTTTCTGAATGGAGATTTAAGCCAACTCTTTAACTCTCCTCTTTCACTTTCATCAAGAGACTCTTTAGTTCTTTACTTTCTGCTATAAAGGTGGTGTCATCTGCATATCTGAGGTTATTGATATTTCTCCTGGCAATCTTGATTCCAGCTTGTGCTTCCTCCAGCCCAGGATTTCTCATGAGATACTCTGCATGTAAGTTAAATACATAGGGTGACAATATACAGCCCTGATGTACTCTTTTTCCTATTTGGAATCAGTCTGTTGTTCCATGTCCAGTGTTAACTTTTGCTTCCTGACCTGCGTACAGTTTTAATTGTGGTAAATATTAATTTTATGTTCTTTCATTTGTCTTAAATTTTTAAATGACTTTTTCTTTTGTCTTATGATTTTTTACTGTTAAATATTTATTTATAGATATTTTTGTTTTCCTTTAAGTTTTTTTTTCAGATCCCATTTATTTTTGGCTCTTAGGTCAATGTCATTTTTTCAATATGAAAAAAAGCAACAAGTTCAACACAATAGAAATCTGAAGTGTAGGATAGGACAAAATCAAGAGGTGGGAAAGCAGTAGCAGAAGAGATGAGATGTTTGCCAAAAGATGGCAGGTGTTCTTCCCCTCTCTGGAGAATGACATTTAGGTGGCAGCACATACCTTTCCATACAGGTACAGAAGGGGCTGATATACATTTTTTCTGTTGTTAAGAAAAGATAGGGTGAGGAGGGGCTTTCTGGAGGCTTAGAGACCAAGGCTATTTTTTGCTTCTTTTGACCCCCTTTCTCAAACAGGGGAAAGGAGGGAATCCAATGTTATTATGAAGGAGATAAAGTGGAAGAGGAAGGGATTCCCACTTGATAGGGTGGGGACCAGAAACTTGCAAAGGTAGCAAATAGCTCAGGACAGAGCTTGTAAGGAGACTGAAAATGAAGATAATACTGTCAACAGCTCTCCAGAAGCTGAGAGAAGTGGGAAGATACCTGGCACCTAGGACTTCAGTACCCTGGATGTCCCTCTCCAAACCCAACCCTTTCTGGTAGGGACTTCTATCACTGCTCAGTTTCCTTCCCCTGGGCCAGCACACCAGCCTAGGATGGCAATCACCAATCCAGGTTTTCAGCTCATGGTTGTAAATGAGATTTGAGGAAACCCAGCCTCTTCAAGAGCTATCTCGAAAACAGAGAGGGAAATGTTAACTGGACAGATGGGAGGAGTGGGCAACAGAAGGAAAATGACAGGGTTACCCAGAATGGCAGAAGTCTAGGCTCGCCAAGAGTGGAAAGAGAGAAGAGACATTCAACAAACAACAAATATTTATTGAGCACCTATTATGTGCCAAGCACTGTTCTAGAATCCCCCCTCCTCCCTCCCACCAAAAAGAAAAAGAAAAACAAGATAGAGGCAGAATGCAAATTCTGAGGGAGAGAAAAGGGTTCATTGAGAAAGAAGGCTGAGGGGACTGAGACACCTAGGGTGACAGAGACTTGGCCTTAGGCCTCCTCTTCAGCCTCCTCACCAAAATCCTCTTCTGCGATGGCATCCTGGTACTGCTGGTACTTGGAGACGATGTCGTTCATGTTGCTCTCAGCCTCGGTGAACTCCATCTCGTCCATGCCCTCACCTGTGTACCAGTGGAGGAAGGCCTTCCGGTGGAACATGGCCGTGAACTGCTCAAGATGCACTTGAACATCTCCTGGATGGCTGTGCTGTTGCCAATGAAGGTGACTGCCATCTTGAAATCATGGGGTGGGATGTCACAAACAGCTGTCTTGACGTTGTTGGGGATCCATTCCACGAAGTAGCTGCTGTTCATGTCCTGATGATCAATTGTTCATCCACCTCCTTCATGGATATCAGCCCATGGAACACAGCAGCCACGGTGAGGTACCGGCCATGGTGGGGGTCACAGGCACCCATCATGTTCTTGGCATTGAAGACCTGCTGGGTGAGCTCAGGGACAGTGAGGGCCCGATACTGCTGGCTGCCATGGCTGGTTAGAGGGGCAAAGCCAGGCGTGAAGAAGTGGAGGCGTGGGAAGGGCACCACGTTGACAGCCAGCTTGCGGAGGTCAGCGTTGAGCAGGCGAGGGGAGCGGAGGCAAGTGGTGACTCCACTCATGGTAGCTGAGACGAGGTGGTTCAGGTCTCCATAGGTTGGCGTGGTCAGTTTGAGGGTGCCGAAACATATGTCATAAAGGGCCTCATTGTCAATGCAGTAGGTCTTATCAGTGTTCTCCACCAGCTGATGGATGGAGAGGGTGGCGTTGTAGGGCTCAACCACAGTGTCGGACACTTTGGTGAGGGCACCACGCTGAAGCTGTTCATGATGCGGTCAGGATACTCTTCACGGATCTTGCTGATGAACAAGGTGCCCATTCCAGAGCCAGTGCCCCCACCCAGAGAGTGGGCCAGCTGGAAGCCCTGCAGGCAGTCATAGCTCTCGGCCTCCTTCCAAACCACATCCAAGACCGAGTCAACCAGCTCGGCTCCCTCTGTATAGTGGCCCTTGGCCCAGTTGTTGCCTGCCCCGGACTGACCAAAAACAAAGTTGTCTGGTCTGAAGATCTGACCAAAAGGACCTGAACGAAAAGAGTCCATGGTTCCAGGTTCTAGATCCACCAAGATAGCATGAGGGGCATATTGCCACCTGTGGCTTCATTGTAGTGCACGGAGATGCGGTCCAGTTGTAGGTCGCTGTCCCCATGATAGGTGCCGGTGGAGTCGATGCCATGTTCACCACTGATCACCTCCCAGAACTTGGCACCAATCTGATTGTCACACTGACTGGCCTGGATGTGCACGATTTCCCTCATCGTTAAAATTTATTCTGATCTTTTTGCTCGCCTCAAAGTGTGTATGGGGCAAAAAAATAATATGGAATTAGTTTTTCTCTGCTGCTGGTCGCAGGGTGGAAAGATGGAACAGGACCCAGAGGCTGAAGCAGTGAGGTCCAAATGCGGCAGCAGGAAGGTTCTGAGAACTTCCTACAAGTTTTTAAGGTCAATTTATATGGCATTCTTCAATTCAAGGTTAAAAATATCTTTACTACTATTTTGTTTTTTAGTAGTAATAAAAATATCTTTACTACTATTTACTACTACTTTACTACTCTTTTGTTTTACGTTTCTTATAATTTTAAATTTTTTGAAATCATTTGAATTGGTATTTCTTCTATTGTAAAGCATGATGAATGAAAATTTATTTTACTTGTGATTCCAGATGGCATGGGAAGTTATCCTAACACCAATACATGTGAAGTGAAGTGAAGTCGCTCAGTCGTGTCCAACTCTTTGCAATCCCATGGACACCAGACTCCTCCATCCAGGACATTTTTTAGGCAAGAGTACTGGAGTGGCTTGCCGTTTCCTTCTCCAGGGAACTTCCCGACCCAGGGATCTAACCCAGGTCTTCCACATTGTAGAGAGATGCTTTCTGTCTGAGATATCACTATGATCTTAGCCAAAAGGCCAAGAAGCATGTGTATTCATTTTTTCTTCCAGGGAACAGATACTGTATTTTAATCATAGTAAATATCTCTGGTTCTGGCTTTATATTTCTGCTCTCTGTTCTGGTACATTAAAACGCAAGGAAGAGAACCAGATTTGCCTTTTCACTATCCATCACTACCTTTTAACAGTTTTAACATTATCTCAGTTATGGCTACAAGAAAAGGTACTTGTGAGGAAATATCAGGAGATGAATCATAATAGTCCTCTATCAATAGGTAACTATAATTGCATTGCTTCCCTAGTGCATAGACATGAAGTAAGCATGTAACATGCTTCTGGTAAATGATATGTTGAGAGAAGATGTCTTTCCTGATAGAAACTGATATAGGAAGATAGTTTTCTTTCTACCCATACCTTCCTTTCCATATGGTTTATAGTTGAGTGAGGACTTCATATTTGTTGCTGTAGCAAGGGTATTGCAATGATGAAGGAAAGACCAGAATAATTGCAACACAGATCTGAGACTGCTGAAACTCACTTTGAGGCTATTCGGATAAAAAATAAAGATCGTTATCATTTAAGCCACCATTCATCCTTTCCATATGGTTTATAGTTGAGTGAGGACTTCATATTTGTTGCTGTAGCAAGGGTATTGCAATGATGAAGGAAAGACCAGAATAATTGCAACACAGATCTGAGACTGCTGAAACTCACTTTGAGGCTATTCGGATAAAAAATAAAGATCGTTATCATTTAAGCCACCATTCACCACTAATTCTACAACCTGCTGCCAAATTAATAGAGTTTTTTTGTTTCAATGCTGATATCACACTGTTTTAATTATTAGGGCCTCAATATGATTCTTATCAGATATGAATAAGTTTCTTCTTATATCTTCATATACTTGCTAAAACTTTTTGTTGTCCTTGCTTTGCACATTAGTATTTATTTAAGAAGGTATAATACTTTACTAATTCATTTGACTTTAATAGGAATGCTTTGATTATCAGACTTAGGCTAAATAATTTTTTGTACTGAGATTACATTTTTTAATCATTTTAAAGATATAGCTAGATAATCTTATTATAAGTCCTTTAAAAGTGTTTATATGCTTTATTCGGATGAGCATATGGATTGTCATATTGATCTAGTATGATCTAAGTATGTTAGCTGGGTATGGTTAAAATGGCATAGTAGGAGGATACTGAGCTTACCTTAACACACCATAATCAGAACTTTTTACAGAACAACTGTCTTTGGATTGACTTGAAGATGAGCAGAAAATATTTTCTACAGTTAAAGATATAGCAAGGGAACTACAGGGCAAGTAGGAGGAGGCAGAGACATACCACTACATACCACTGGGTAGTGTTAGTCAATTATTCCTGTCTGACTCTTTGTGACCCCTTGGACTGTAGCCCACAAGGCTCCTCTGTCTATAGGATTCTCCAGGTAAGGATACTTAACCGGGTTTCCATTTCCTTCTCCAGGGGATCTTCCTGATCCAGAAATCGAACCCAGGTCTCCCTCATTGCAGGCAGATATTTTTACTCTCTGAGCCACCAGAGAAACTCTAAAGAGGCAATAATAACAATTGTAGAGATCCACGTAGAGGAAAAAAGAGTCTGAGCTCCACACCAGGCTCCACAGCCTAGGGGTCCTTTGCTGGGAAGACAAGATCCCAGAATGTTTAACTTTGAAGGCCAGCAAGTCTTACCTAAGAGAGAGCTTGGAGGACTAAAGGGAACACACAAAATCTCACATGCCCTGAGTTCCCTTGTAGAGGCAGGAATTTAAAAAGAACCTGGGTATGACCCACTTGCTGATCTGAAGAGAATCTCCAGAGAGGCAGGAGGCAACTGAAACTGAATGTAGGGACATAGATACTGGGTGCAGCCATTTTGGAAAGTTTATTCTACCAGAAGGACACTGGGGCTGGCAGATATAATTTTGGAGTCCTTCTTTAACCTGTTTTCTCTGAGAACCTACTTGCCTGCCAGAACACGAGCACAAGTCCTAGGAACACCTGAGCTGCAGGGCTAGCCAAGCCAGGGCCTGGCCCTGCCCATCAGTAGGGTGACGACCACTACAGGAGGCAGGGCCTGGCAGCCAGCTTAGCTGAGAACAAGGCTCACCTACCAGTGTGCCCAGTGTACTCAGCCCCATCACAGTAGAAAGGCCCACACAGCCCACATTGGGCACCTCTAGAGTATGTGTCTCTGGTGATCAGGGCAGCATGGGCTGCTGAGTCCCAGAGGATGTATTCCTACAAAAGGCCACTTTTCCATGATGGGAAATATAACTGACATAAATACAGAGACATAGGCAAAATGAGGAGACAGAGGAATATGTTCCATGTAAATATGAAAACCAAACCTTAGAAAAATAAATGAAGTGGAGATAAGCCATCTGATACAGTTCAATAATGCTCAGAAAGATTATCAACAAACTCAGAAGAAAAGATGAACAAATGAGAACAACAAAATGTTAGAAAATATAAAGAACCAAACACTAAAAGGAATCAATGGCAGATTACATGGTATATAGGGATAAGTCAATGAACAGGAATACATAATAGTAGAAATCATCTAATAGGAGACAGAGGAATATGTTCCATGTAAATATGAAAACCAAACCTTAGAAAAATAAATGAAGTGGAGATAAGCCATCTGATACAGTTCAATAATGCTCAGAAAGATTATCAACAAACTCAGAAGAAAAGATGAACAAATGAGAACAACAAAATGTTAGAAAATATAAAGAACCAAACACTAAAAGGAATCAATGGCAGATTACATGGTATATAGGGATAAGTCAATGAACAGGAATACATAATAGTATAAATCATCTAAGATGAACAGAAAAAGATAAAGAAAGGAGTCTTAAAAATGAGGATAGTTTAAGAGACTTCTGGAATAACATCAAGTTTACTAACATTCATACTATAGGAGTCCCAGACAAGAGAAAAAAATGGCAAAAATTATTTGAAGAAATTATGACTGAGAACTTCTTTAACCTGAGGAAGAAGATACTCAGGCCCAGGAGGCAAAGAGTCCAAAATAAGATAAATCCAAAAAGGACCACATCAAGATACATAATTATAATGTAAAATAATTAAAGATAAAGAGAGCCCCTTAAAAGAAACTAGATACAGTGGTAAAGAAATGCCAAGCAGAAAATGTGTAGGAGACCCAGGTTTGATCTCTGGGTCAGGAATATCTCTGAAGGAAATGGCTACCCACTCCAGTTTTCTTGCTTGGGAAATCCCATGGACAGAGGAGCCTGGTGGGTGCAGTACATGGGATCAAAAAGAGTCTGACATGACTGAGCACGGAGCACACACATGTGCATATCTTGCAGCATATTTTCATTGCTTTAGAAATCTCCTGCACTCCACCTAATTATTCCCTGGCCCCACTCTGAAACTCCTGTCAACCACTAGTTTACTACTGCTTTGTAGTTTTAACTAAAAAAAAAAAGTCTTTAAAAATATTCTTACTTTTAAAAATTGAATGACACATTTTAAAGCAAAAATTTGAGTGAAATAAGTTAATCTAAATCAAATTAACTAAGAACTGAAATGTGTATTTCTGTATAAACATGTAGGAGTATTGAGTAAAGTAATATGGATAACAGAGTTGACTCAGTGTTCTTTTATTTTGTGGATCTGCTAACAGCTTTGGAGCTTAGGCTAGAGGTGGATGAAAAATAAGTTAACACAGTCATTACCATTTCAAGACTATCATGTTTCTGTTTCTCTCAAAATTTGTTAGCTGCTAGTAATATATAAATATATATACATATATATATCAATGCTTTAGGCCAAACTTGTAGGAATATTTACAATTAGTAGAGATATTTTGTAGGCGTTTGCCACCAATAACTTTCCTTTCAGAAGTAGAACAGTACATACTGAAGAGAAACCCTGGGTCAGTCACTGTACCAACCTGTGAAAATGAAAGGGTAGAAAGTGAAATGAACTTAAATAAAATATTTATATCAAATTTTCTCAAGAGTTTTATTACAAGTCTTTATGAGCATTCTGAATGTATCATATTTCTCTTAGCAAAATAACATCTCCATGTTTTATTCTCCCAAGGGTTTTGTTTAGGTGAATTTGATAAGATGTAAAAGGGAAATGACCTAAACATTCCAATTAAATTCATGTATGTGTATATGTATATATGTATATGTGTGTGTATATATATATGCACACACACACACATATATATATATAAAGAGAGAGACCTTCCTGGTGACTGAGATGGTAAAAAATCCACCTGCAATGAAGATACCTGCATTTGATCCCTGGGTTGGGAAATTCCGTGAAGAGGGAATGGCTACCCACTCCAGTATTCTTGTCTGCAGAATTCCATAGACAGTGGAGCGTGGTGGGCTATAATAGCCCATAGGGAGAGATGAAGCACGTGTGCATGCACATGCTCACACACACACACACACACACTCTATATATGTATATATATATATATATATAATATTTATTCTCTGATATCTATATCATACCCATTAGAGTTTTAAATATAAAATTGTTTGTTTTATTGAGAAATAAATCAGAGGGGTGTTTTTTGAAACCTGCTGCCATAATAAGCTATATAAATGAATGATTGTGAAGCCTGAGGCCTAAATGTTAAAAAAATTCTTGGAATTTGATCAGCTAATACCCCATACTTCATTTGCTAGAAAGATGAGATGAGATGGCTGGAATTCTAAATATTGATTAAATCACAGAGAAAAATAGAAAGTTGATGACTTTCAAAAAACTTTCAGAACCTCATAATTTTGCCACAAAAAAGCTTCCAAAACATCAATGTTTTGTCTGTATTCATCCACTTATCATAAATGCTGAAATTGAGTTTCAACTGATTCTTATTTTCTAATCTTTACAACTCAAAATATTTTACTCAGGGTGAGTTGCCTCAGATATCAAGAAATTCTTGAAATATTGTTACATTAATTATATATTAGCAATTATAATTGGTGAGCAGGAGTTTCCAGGGTCATTCAAAAACAGTAAAATATCAATATTTGTGTTTAGAAAATCTGATAAAATTTTAAAGATCATTTTCAAATTTTCTTTTACTTTTTGAGGCTACCAATATTTTTTTCTCTAGACATAAA
>SJYC01135238.1:0-11034 GCA_006408675.1 Madoqua kirkii
GTAGAATGCTGAGAGATTATACTTTTGTCTATATTTTGGTAATATTTTTAAAAGCCATGTAAAATAAACCTGAAGCTACCCGTTTTAATATCTAAACTTACAACTTCAGGTAAATTGGTAGATAAGCCAGCCAGTAATGGACTTTACTTCCATCACCAGTCATAGCCACAAGCATATATTGTCACCTCATTTATTAAACTTATATGCAGAGTACATCATGAGAAACATTGGGCTGGATGAAGCACAAACTGGAATCAAGATTGCTGGGAGAAATATCAATAACCTCAGATATGCAGATGACACCAAACTTACGGCAGAAAGCAAAGAACTAAAGAGCCTCTTGAAGAAAGTGAAAAGGAGAGTGAAAAAGTTGGCTTAAAACTCAATATTCAGAAAACTAAGATCATAGCATCTGGTCCAATCACTTCATAGCAAATAGATGGGGAAAAAGTGGAAATAGTGATAGACTTTATTTTTGGCGGCTCCAAAATCACTGCAGATGGTGACTGTGGCCATGAAATTAAAAGGCATTTGCTCTTTGGAAGAAAAGCTATGACCAACGTAGACATCATATGAAAAAGCAGAGACATTTCTTTGCCAACAAAGGTCCATCTAGTCAAAGCTATGGTTTTTCCAGTAGTCATGTATGGATGTGAGAGTTGGACTATAAAGAACACTGAGCATGGAGAATTGATCCTTTTGAACTGTGGTTTTGCAGGAGACTCTTGAGAGTCACTTGGACTACAAGGAGATCCAACCAGTCCATCCTAAAGGAAATCAGTCCTGATTGAAGGCGGGAGGAGAAGGGGACGACAGAGGATGAGATGGTTAGATGGCAACACCAACTCAATGGATATGAGTTTGAGTCAACTCAGGAAGCTGATGACTGACAGGGAGGCCTAGTGTGCTGTAGTCTATGGGGTCGCAGAGAGTCAGACATGACTGAGTGACTGAAGCGAACTGAAGCCAGTCAGGCTCATATCAGTAGTAGAGTGTTTCAGATTCAAGAAAGTAAAAATATTTACAACATACTCAAAATCTCTAGAAATATGAAAGCCAGTAATAAGTGTTCAAAACTGAAGTGGGTATCATACGTATAAAATGATTTTATTTTTACATATATTTTGATGCCATCATACATATATGCCTCAAGAACATTCGTCTGAATTTCCCCAGTTATTTGAATAAATAGATCTGTGCTTTACCAGTGTTGTTTGTAAAACTTTACATGAACAGACATATCCAGGACTTCATTTTTAAAAATAGACAGCTGCAGATCTGTAACATTTCAAGTCAGTGACACATTTATAAGAAGTTTAAACATTTGCTCAAAGATGACTAAAATGCTTCATTCAGGGTTGACCTGGTAGCTAAAGTTGACACATTCATTGTCTATATTAAGGGTTAATATAAACAAATACCAATTTCCACTCTTTTCATTACAGTTTAAGAAATATTAAATTGCATTTAAATTTGAATCAAATAATGAAAAATTCTGAGGCATCAGTGAAAAACACTAGAGGTTTCCTGAAACACACTTTGAAAATCTGTTGGTATGTGGTAACTCACTTTCAAAATACTGTGTCTTTCTCTCCAGAAGTCACACAGTTCAATCTATGCTGTTCATCACCCTTAACTTTAGGGCTGATAATGCACTAGGAACTAAATTCCATAAATTTAGCTATCACAAAGTATTTAGGATTAAATCAACTATGACTTAATTTGGTCAGTATTTATATGAATGTATTGTACTAAAATACTGTAATTTTCAGGTATTTCATTCTCATGTGCAATATGAGCATGCAATAAGCTAACAGTTTTGATTTTTGTACTTACAATATAAAATCACAGCACTTAGTAAGATTGAACTCTACAGCCCTCTAGAATGCAACCTACTGTCCTTGAAATATTAATAGAGTTGAAATTATAACATTTCCTTCCAGATGAGCTTTTTATATTCCTATCGAAATATCTGGGGATGTGTCTTTGTTATCATTTTAGAATGCTGTGAAAATGGCCTTAAGTGGCAGATGTCTTTAAGAGGACTTCAGAACTTTTCAAGAGTTATGTCTGCAAGGTTTGAGTGGATGCAGTGTGAAATAACATCCTGTTTCTGATTATTCACAAGTCCTTTTTCATCAAAAAGCACAGTATGATTTTCTTTAAAAAATCATCTCTGTAAAGTGTAGAAAATAAATAGCATTTTGAATAAGTGTTTACCATTAATGCTTTCAGGAAGTAGATTCTTTGCTATTAAATGCTCCATCTGGCATACTGAAGTGTTATAAGAACATTGTACAAATGTTTCTGCTCTAAAAGCATCCATTTTATTTTTATAAATCCATTTATAAGCAAATGATTTCTTGTAGAAATCTTCACACATGTAGTTTTCATTTGTCAACTAAGTTAAGTGCAAAGAGTGACCATTAATTTATTAGTCTGTCGCCCATACCAGGAACTACTGCATGTATTCTATTTATTTCATTCTGTAGCAACAGCACTGGTATAGTTAGAACAAATAAAAAACTCATTTTTACATACTTATATTAAGTACAGATTTTTAAGTACTTAGACTTAAGTGGAAAACTGAATGGTTAACAGGTGTTCTAAGTTTAGGAAACTGACTTCTATTTTAGCTACTCTAAGAACACTTTTTTTGTTGCTTTAACTCTTTAAAGTCTAAGAAGTGGTCCTTGACTTCTTAGATAGTTCTAGTTTTGAAGATAATATTTTTGGAAAATTACTTGTAAAAGGCTTGCAATATGATGAAGACACTGACAGTTCAAAAACCTTCATTTTCTCTTTCTTCTAGCATTTATGAATTCTTCTACCTTGTGTATATTATTTTCAATTAAACATTTTTGAGAAACACTGAAGAAACTATTAAAAAGTTGCACTTAAAAATTAGGCAAAAGAATGAGTCCACAACTTTTCAAAGAATCAAAGTGTTTAGCAATTCTATCCAAGAGTTATTTGATTTTCTAGAGAAAAATGCCATTGATTAATTGAATTTTTATCATTAATTTTGACTCAGGCTCTTCAGCATAACATAATATCTTCCATATATTTGTCTGGTAGAGATAAAACTTATTTCTGTTCTGTATATCAGATAATAGTAACCCAGAGGTTACTGTTTTGTTGCCTTATAATCCTATTGATCTGTTTTATATCTCAATTGCTAATCTCTTTCTATAATTTTTTACTGCTGACACATACTCACTGTGTACTCTATACTATATATTCATTACTCACAGCATACTATCAAAATTTCTTTTGAACTGAATTTACCTTGTGCAGTTTCTCTCTTTAAATAGCTATATGTGGCACATATCCATCCTATATTCGTATGCATCAATTATAATGTTTTGGAAAATGTACTTTGAGAAAAGCTACTAGTACATCTTTGCTGTTGAAACAGACTTTTCTTTCTTAGTACCATGTCTTTCTTAGGTCTAATATCTTGTTTTGTTTTCCCTTACAAACTCTAAACTGTGTGGAAGTTATTACTGCTTTGTAGTTGTTAGAGATTTTACCTAATTTCATTTTTAACATGGAATCCTGTGTATTGGGACTTCCCTGGTAGCTCAGCTATTAAAGAATCCACCTGCATGCAGGAGACCCTGGTTTAATTTCTGAGTTAGGAAGATCCATTGGAGAAGGGATAGGCTACTCACTCCAGTATTTTTGGGTTTCCCTGGTGGCTCAGACAATAAAGAATCTGCCTGTAGTGCTGGAAACCTGGGTTCGATCCCTGGGTTGGGAAGATCCCCTGAAGGAGGGGATGGCAACCCACTCCAGTATTCCTGCCTGGAGAATCCCCATGGACAGAGGAGCCTGGTGAGCTACAATCCATGGGGTTACCAAGAGTCAAACAAGTCTGCGCAACTAAACACAGGACAGCACAGCCTGTGTATTAATGGATTTTTCACATTGGAAGGGAACACTTTATTTCCTGCTCCTGAGTCCCACAAGAAGAGATTTCCTGAAACGTTGCGACTCTTTCTTTTTGGTCCATACTTCTGTCCACAAAGAAGTAGAGTTATAAGTTCTACTCTGGGGAAGCATAACAAGGTTTGCTTAGTTCTACCCATGTTCTCCTGGGAGCCAGCCTTCCATAGGTTGCATGTATGCTGCCTCTCTTTCAATGGTATGCTGTCCCTCACCACGTGGAAAGCTCACGTGAATTTCCGTTCTATAGCTGAGTCTTTAACAGTAATCAAAGGAATATTCTGGTCACCATCTGATTGATTTCTCTTAATTCATTCTTTATGTGTCCAGAATTCTGACAGGAGAACTGTTAATCATATTGAGTGACCTCTTCAGAGTGTCAAGTAGTTTCCATTCATAAAATATTGCTTCCCATGAAAAAATAGCAAGGTAACTGTTAAAGTGTTCTCCTAGTATTTCTTCAGGAAACCAAATGAAATTAAATCTTGCATGTATTAAAATCATGCTGTTATATCTATTGAATAAAAAACAATTAAAAATTTTGAAAGTGAAATGAGACTAACATTTTTGTAAATATTAAAAACACTTTGTTAAACCACCTTTTACTTGAATTTTGACACAATATTTGCCAAATAGTCACTGACTTGAAGTCTGTAAAAACAATTTCATTAAAAATCAGTACATTTCTGTTTAGAGTGAAGTTTTCACATGAACAAAGAATTTTTTAAAATTTGTTTAGAGCTTTCTAAAAGATATTTCAGCACATAAAAAGATGAGGTTATATTTAGGGTAGTTGAGACTATAGGCTTGTCAAGTTGAGGGTTTTCCTCCAGTATGTCAGTTTTTCCAAAGTGTTATCATTAGCCTTTTAAAATAAAAAAAATTAAGGTCCCAAATATGCCTAGTATAAGATACACTGATACACTTATGAGTGATGAAATGTATACATTTTATCCATTCTAGAGTAACAGATATCTCATACATTACAATAATAGCATGTTTCAGTAATATAAGAGCAAATATTTTTTTATAATTTACCATGTGACAGATGCTGGACTAGCTAGCATTCAGAATGCTTTTAATTCTTGGAATGTTTATGTATAAAACACTGTTATTTCCCCCATTTTAAGGTGTGTATCCCAGGAAATAGGGGACATAAATAACTTATCCAGTGTTAAATAGATTTAAAGCTAGATAGCATATTCAAAAGCAGAAACATTACTTTGCCAACAAAGGTCCGTCTAATCAAGGCTATGGTCTTTCCAGTAGTTATGTATGGATGTGAGAGTTGGACTGTGAAGAAAGCTGAGCACCAAAGAATTGATGCTTTTGAACTGCAGTGTTGGAGAAGACACTTGAGAGTCCCTTGGACATCAAGGACATCCAACCAGTCCATTCTAAAGAAGATCAGTCCTCGGTGTTCTTTGGAAGGAATGATGCTAAAGCTGAAACTCCAGTACTTGTAAAGTACTGGCCATCTCATGTGAAGAACTGACTCATTGGAAACGACTCTGATGCTGGGAGGGATTGGGGACAGGAGGAGAAGGGGACGACAGAAGATGAGATGGCTGGATGGCATCACTGACTCAACGAACGTGGGTTTGAGTAAACTCTGGGAGTTGGTGATGGATAGGGAGGCCTGGGGTGCTGTGATTCATGGGGTCGCAAAGAGACAGATATGACTGAGCAACTGAACTGAACTGAACTGAACTGAAACCATACGTATCTAAGAATATCCAAACTGTTTACCCTTAAGGATGACACCAGGCTGCTTCTCTTGTACAGATTCTTCTCCAGTAAAGGCCTAGTTTCACAAACATCTGCTGGAAATCATCACAATCATTACTCTTTCTCAGGAGCTGCTGAAGGGTCCAGAAAATGCAACCATAAGTCCTGCAAGGGAGTCAACTGAATGAGGACAAATTTTCACCAGTGAAAGTGTTGATATAAAAGTGAATCCGCACATACATTTTTTCTTTTCTTCCATTAACTATCTCTAAAAATGTCCACTGAGAGTTGTTAATCAGCCATTCTTGTTTTAAATCGAGGCCATTTCAGTAACATATTTACTGATATTTTGCACTATTTGATTCCATGCCTCACACTGCTGTTTCTGTCACTGATGTTTTAGGATTTTCAGTTCAATTCAGTTCAGTCTAGTAACTCAGTTGTGTCAGACTCTTTGCAACCCCATAAATTGTAGCACACCAGGCCTCCCTGTCCATCACCAACTCCTGGAGTTTACCCAAATTCAAGTCCATCAAGTCGGTGATGCCATCTAGCCAACTCATCCTCTATCGTCCCCTTCTTCTCCTGCCCCCAATCGCTCCCAGCATCAAAGTCTTTTCCAATGAATCAACTCTTTGCATGAGGTGGACAAAGTCCTAGAGTTTCAGCTTTAGCATTATTCCTTCCAAAGAAATCCCAGGGCTGATCTCCTTCAGAATGGACTGGTTGGATCTCTTTGCAGTGCAAGGGACTCTCAAGAGTCTTCTCCAACACCACAGTTCAAAAGCATCAATTCTTTAGCACTCAGCCTTCTTTATAGTCCATCTCTCACATCCATACATGACCACAGGAAAAACCATAGCCTTGACTAGATGGACCTCAGTCGGCAAAGTAATGTCTCTGCTTTTGAATATGCTATCTAGGTTGCTCATAACATATCTTCCAAGGAGTAAGCATCTTAATTTCATGGCTGCAGTCACCATCTGCAGCGATTTTGGAGCCTCTCCCAAAATAAAGTTTGATACTGTTTCTACTGTTTCCCCATCTATTTCCCATGAAGTGATGGAACCGGGTGCCATGATCTTTGTTTTCTGAATGTTGAGCTTTAAGCCATCTTTTTCACTCTCCTTTTTGCTTTCATCAAGATGCCCTTTAGCTCCTCTTCACTTTCTGCCATAAAGGTGGTGTCATCTGCATATATGAAGTTATTTAGGATTTTAGTGTCCCATAAAGTATAAGCACTTTTATGCCTCCAGCTCTGCCACTTCCAGCGACCTTGCTTTATCATCCTATCTGTATTTCACTTTACTGTATAGAGTTCAACATCCCATTAGTTATACATTATTTCTAAGAAGCCATTGTTTTTATGTATAAACCCCAATGTAAAATGAAGGAATCCAGTTAATGCTATTAAATGAATATTTGTATGTGCACACACACTCACCTGTATGCAACATATAAAATGATGAATGAAACTTATGAAACCAATAAATGAAGTTATATCCATTTAGTGGTTATGTTTTATGTATATTTGATCATAGTAACTATTTCATATGATGCCATTTAATCTTTCCAAGAAGTATGTAAGGGAGGTAATAAGTTATAATTTTCACCATTTAAACAGATGGTGACTAATACAATATAAATTTGAGGGTATATATCTCATAGATGTGGTTTTCATTTCCATTGGATGTATACCAAGAAATGAATTGCTGAGTTGTATGGCAGATATATTTTTAATTTGTCAAGGAATCTCCCTGTTGTTTTTCACAGTTACTGGATCAATTTACTTTCCTACCAACAATGCATGTAATTCACATTTCACCATACTCTTGCCAGAGCCTGTGGTCTCATCTTTTTGATAATAGCCGTTTTTACAGGTTGAAGGTGTTGGTCTCAGATTCAATTCTTTGAGTTTTCCACCGGATTCATTAGGCCAAAACCAAAACAGTTTCTACTTCTCCATTTGGCCCCATGCTGTTGCCATTCCAACACCGAAATAACTTGTGAGATCTTTCAGGATCACTGATCTGTGTATATGATAATTCCATACCTATAATTCAGTGCATATTTCTACATCTTCTGGTTAATAGAAATCTTTGATCTAAGAAACTCCACACATACTCCAGGGCCAATACAAGACCACAGGGAAGAAAGCCTCTTCAATTTGTGCACAAGTCATAGGAATCCAATTTTGTTCCTCTATAAGTATTTCCTTGACAATGGAAGATAAAACATGAAGCCTAGAGTTAGCCATATTCAGCATTTAGAAACTTAGTAAGAACTTAAATTCTCTGCAATATATAGCAGATAATATTTTGTCAATGAATGTCTAAAGGGCCTATAAAGACATATTAATTATAGTTAAATTAATGTAATTTAACTATAATTTAAAAATATAATATTATAAAATATATAACACAATCTTTAATTAATATAGTTAAAGTCAGTTAATCTAAACCACCCCCACCACCAGCAACCCACTGGTAAGAAGGGTGCCTATCTTATAACAGGGTCTGGTAAATTGTCACACTCCCTAAGTCCTCCTGGAAATGTTTATATAAATACCTGTCATTTTAATCTGATTATTAAATCAAATAATCTAGAGCTTCATTTAGTTCCAGTTACTATACACATCAGAAAGTAATAAAATTGAAAGTCTAATAAATTCTTATTGGATTAGTTGAGCCAGGTTGCTATAACAAAAGTACCATAGACTGAGGGGCTTAAAAAAAACAAATTGTTTTTCCTTAATCACAGTTTTTCAGGCTTGAAATCAGAAATCAGAGTGCCGGCATGGTTGAATTATGTCTTTTCTTATATGGGAAATAATTACTTTCCCTAATTATCTCCCAAAGCCCTTATCTGGTAATATTATCATATTGGCTGGTTAGGCTTCAACACATGAATTTGAAGATCCACAGACATTCAGTCTGCATTATCACAGTTGTTTTATTTATTTTTCATAGGTGAAAAAAGTGAGACCTTTGTATATGACATTTCCAACTCTTCAGTCACCTGGGGGGAAAGTCATTTAACTGTATTTATATATTCTTTCTGGCTAATGAAACAGATTGTACATTTTCATTGTTTGGCACTAGACTGATGCTATTGTTGGTCTTGTCTTTTATTCTCTGGCATTTGTTCTAATATGCAAAATAGGCTTTTAGAATAGTTTTAAATAAAATCAGCATTGGTTGTCTTTGTGTCAGTAACTCATATAAATGGATTTTATGGAAATTGTAGATACCTCTGTGCAGAATACGTGAACTTTCATCATTGTTGAATATATCTCATTGTTTCTAGTTCTAATAGTGGGAAGCAATATGGTAAAACATGAAGAAAATTTTAGAGTTGTCCAAAGATGATAGGATTTAAACAGCATTTTCTTTGACCTTTGGTTATCACAGACCTATTTTGAAGATAGGAGTTTGGAAAAGTAGTCAATACTATTGAAAGTAGAGAATTTATACTTAATTCAATTCCAAGATATCTGTTTTAAATATACTCATTGTCAGTAGTTGTGGTTCTTCACTTACTAAGTCATGTCCAACTCTTTGCAACCCCAGGGACTGCAGCATGCCAGGCTTCCCTGCCCTTCACTGTCTCCCAGAGTTTGCTCAAATTCATGTCCATTGAGTCAATGATGCCATCCAACCATCTTGTCTTCTGTCGCCTCCTTCCCCTCCTGCCCTCAATCTTTCTCAGCATCAGGGTCTTTTCCAGTGAGTCAGTTCTTCACATCAGGTGGCCAAAGTATGAAAACTTCAGCTTCAGCATCAGTTCTTCTAATGAATATTCAGGATTGATTTCCTTTAGGATGGACCGGTTGGATCTCCTTGCATTTCAAGAGATTCTTCTGAGTCTTCTCCAGCACCATGGTTCAGTTCAGTTCAGTTCACTTCTGTCACTCAATCATGTTCGACTCTTTGAGACCCCATGAATTGCAGCACGCCAGGCCTCTCTGTCCATCACCAACTTCTGAAGTTTACTCAGACTCACGTCCATCAAGTCAGTGATGCCATCCAGCCATCTCATCCTCTGTCGTCCCCTTCTCCTCCTGCCCCTGATCCCTCCCAGCATCAGAGTCTTTTCCAATGAGTCAACTCTTCACATGAGGTGGCCAAAGTACTGGAGTTTCAGCTTTAGCAATATTCAGAATGGACTGGTTGGCTCCCTTTGCAGTCCAAGGGACTCTCAAGATTCTTCCCCAACACCACAGTTTAAAAGCATCAATTCTTTGGTGCTCAGCCTTCTTCACAGTCCAACTCTCACATCCATACATGACCATAGGAAAAACCATAGCCTTGACTAGACGGATCTTAGTCAGCAAAGTAATGTCTATGCTTTCTAATATGGTGTCTAGGTTTATCATAGGTTTTCTTCCACGGAGCAAGCATCTTTTTATTTCATGGCTGCAGTCACTATCTGCAGTGATATTAGAGCCCCCAAGATAGAATCCGCCACAGCTTCCACTTTTCCCCCATCTATTTGCCATGAAGTGATGGGACCAGCTGCTGCTAATTTCGTTTCTTGAATGTTAAATTTTAAGGCAGCTTTTCTCTCTCTTCTTTCACCTTTATCAAGAGGGCTTGTGCCATTAGAGTGGTATCATTTATATATTTGAGGTTGTTGACATTTCTTCTGGCAATTTTTATTCCAGTTAGTAGTTTATACAGCCTGGCATCTTGCATGATGTATTCTGCATATAAGTTTAAAAAGCAGGGTGACAATAGAGAGTCTTCACATACTCCTTTCCCAATTTTGAACCAACCTATTGTTCCATGTCTGGTTCTAACTGTTGCTTCTTTACATGCATACAGGTTTTCTCAGTAAACAGGTAATGTGGTCTGTTATTCCCATCTCTTCAAGAATTTTTCAGTTTGTTGTGATCTACACAGTCAAAGGCTTTAGCTTAATCAATGAAGAAGAAATAGATTTTTTTTTTCTGGAATTCCTTTGCTTTTTCTATGATCCAATGGATGTTGGCAATTTAACCCTTTGATTTTATGTAATTAGTAAATTAGAAGCCCTGAATTATCTGGAGCAATATAAAGAGCATTTAGATATTTACACATTTCAACAAGACAAACAGCTGTGAAACAAATATCTTTGTGATGCACACATTTAAAATATGTAATTAATAACAACTTACTATATAGCGCAGGGAACTCTACTCAGTAATCTTAATCACCATTATGTGAAAAAGAAAAGAGAGGATATGTGTATGTATAACTGATTCACTTTGCCACACAACAGAATCTAACACTGTAAATAAACTATATTCTATAAAAATTAATTAAAAATACTATATTTAGGACATAAATATTAGATTCTCCAAAACATTCAATATAGGAA
>SJYC01135240.1:0-16817 GCA_006408675.1 Madoqua kirkii
ATTCTTCTATTTGAAATAGATTTTATGACAGATTTTTAAAAATTCAAATAAAAACAGCAGTCTTCTATTTTAAATGTGGGTTTATAGAATTTCTAATAAAACACTAGACGCAAAAATAACTTAATATAGTGCAATATTGCATACAATCTTATTCAAAAACATTTTTTAGTAGCAAATAATTAAAGACTTTGGAACTGCATTTTGTACAGAAAATTTCAAGCAGTACAAAAATTATCAACCATGAAGAATAACACTAAAGAGATATTCAAAATATATCAAGCAAATACACACTTTCTTTTTTCATTTTGTTTCTTTTATCACAATTCCTTGCTATGCTTATGAGCATTAGAATTCTGCAGCAATAACAGTTTTTAAAAAACTGTTTGCGTAGAGCAAATGATAACATGGAGCCACTATACCAACTGCCTTGAGAGTGAAAATATTGTGGGTCTTTTTTCTGAATAAGGTATAAGGGAATAAATAAGAAAAAGTCTGTCAGACTACACAGCAGGGGGATGCTCGATCCAAAGGCAGATGAGACAGCTTAGCTGTAGTGAAGGACAAAGAAACAAAACAAACAATTTTTACTCCAGTTATGGTCTGGAAGGAGGGGTGGTGAGAATAGAAGTGAGCACACAGCAAGCTACACAGCTTTCCAAGAAAAGCTCCAGTGGTGTATATTCAGTGCTTTCCTCTTCTCAGTACTGACAGATGGTGGGGACTGTGCTGGCCACAGGAGCCAGATGATTGAAGCAGTTTTGTTTGTTTTTACTTTTAAGCTTTCCACTTTTTACGAGTCTTTTGGGTTATTAATAATTTGTTTTACTCTGTTCTTTGCTAGTTTTTATTCTTTCTCTAGGATAAACGCCACTTTCTTAGGAAAACAGGTCAGGTTGAAAAAACTTTCATAAAAATATCATTATTTATGAAAACAATGATAAAATAGTTTTTTGATTAGACAATGTACTTTCTTTCATACTCTACAGCCAGCACCTAGCATAGTGTCTGGCACAGACTAGAGCTTCAATGTGTTTTTCTCTAGGATAAACGCCACTTTCTTAGGAAAACAGGTCAGGTTGAAAAAACTTTCATAAAAATATCATTATTTATGAAAACAATGATAAAATAGTTTTTTGATTAGACAATGTACTTTCTTTCATACTCTACAGCCAGCACCTAGCATAGTGTCTGGCACAGACTAGAGCTTCAATAGTGTTCACTAGTGCATGGATGAATGAATTTAAATTGTTTTAGCATGTGATAGTGGCACCCCAATCCAGTACTCTTGCCTGGAAAATCCCATGGATGGAGCAGCCTGGTAGGCTGCAGTCCATGGTGTCGCTAAGAGTCAGATACGACTGAGTGACTTCACTTTCACTTTCATGCATTGGAGAAGGAAATGGCAACCCACTCCAGTATTCTTGCCTGGAGAATCCCAGAGACAGAGGAGCCTAGTGGGCTGCCGTCTATGGGGTCACACAGAGTTAGACACGACTGAAGCGACTCAGCAGCAGAGCAGGCCTTTCAAATGAAGAGTATTCACCATATTATACCTGAAGTCTTGGTTTCTACTCTGTCTGTTGTTGATAATTCCTTACAAATATATACTTATTTTTAACAGGCTCTGACACTGCAAACTTGCCTGAGAATGTATTTGTGGGAAAACAGCAAAATTGCAGCATTATAACAGAGATAAATTACATTTTATAATAAAGAATGATTTGTAAAATAACTTCTTCATGGAAGTATAGATGATTTACAAAATTATGTTAATTTTTGGTGTATAGCGTAATGATTCAGTATTTTTGCGGTTATATTCCATTATAGATTATTACAGCAAAATTGGTATCATTCTCTGTGCAATACAACATATACTTGTTGCTTATCTATTTTATAGTGGTTTATATCTGTTAATTTCATACACTTAATTTGCTCCTTCCATTTTCCTTCTCCCTTTTGGTAACCACAAGTTTGCTTTTTTGCATCAATTTACATTCCCTCCAACAATGTAAGTCTGTCTGTTTTGCATATACATTCATTTATATTAGTTTTTAGATCTCACATATAAGTGATGTCATATAGTATTTGACTTTGTCTGACATTTCACTAAGCATAAATATTCTCTAGGTCCATCCATGTTTCTACAAATGGCAATATATCATTCTGTTTTATGGATGAGTAATAGTACATTGTTCATAAATATGTCTTCTAAGGCAGCCATCTGTTGATGGACCCTTAGGGTGCTTCTGTGGGCTTTTCTAGTGGCTCAGTGGTAAAGAAACCAGCTGCCAATGCAGGAGACATAGGTTTGATTCCTGGGTCGGGAAGACCCCCGGAGAAAGAAAAGGCAGGCCACTCCACTAGCCTAGGAAATCCCATGGACAGAGAGCCTGGTGGGCTACAGTCCATGGGATTTCAAAAGAGTCTGACTCAACTTCGCAACTAAACAACAACAGCAACATCTTGACTACCGTAAGATAATGCTACTATGAACATTGGGGTTTGTGTATCTTTTTGAAGTAGTGATTTTATTTATTTTCTTAATGTAGACTCAGGAATGGAATTGAAAGATTATATAGTAGCTCTATTTCTAGATTTTTGAGGAATCTTTATACTGTTTTCCAATGTGACAATACCAACTTACATTCCTACCAGTAGAGTAGAAGGGTTTCCTTTACAACACACTTGCCACACCGTTTGTAGACTTTTGGATGATAGCTCTTCTGACAGATGTAAGATAACACCTTATTTGGTATTGATTTGTATGTTCCTAATCCAAGCCAGGCTTCAGCAATACGTGAACCGTGAACTCCCTGATGTTCAAGCTGGTTTTAGAAAAAGCAGAGGAACCAGAGATCAAGTTGCAAACATCTGCGGCATCATGGAAAAAGCAAGAGTTCCAGAAAAACATCTATTTCTGCTTTATTGACTGTACCAAAGCCTTTGACTATGTGGATCACAATAAACTGTGGAAAATTCTGAAAGAGATGGGAATACCAGACCACCTATTGAAAAATCTGTATGCAGATCAGGAAGCAACAGTTAGAACTGGACATGGAACAACAGACTGGTTCTAAATAGGAAAAGGAGTACGTCAAGGCTGTATATTGTCACCTGCTTATTTCACTTATATGCAGAGTACATCATGAGAAACACTGGACTGGAAGAAACACAAGCTGGAATCAAGATTGCCAGGAGAAATATCAATAACCTCAAATATGAAGATGACACCACTCTTATGGCAGAAAATGAAGAGGAGCTAAAGGGCCTCTTGATGAAAGTGAAAGAGGAGAGTGGAAAAGTTGGCTTAAAGCTCAACATTCAGGAAATGAAGATTATGGCACCCAGTTCCATCACTCCATGGGAAATAGATGAAGAAACAGTGGAAACAGTGTCAGAGTATTTTTTTGGGCTCCCAAATCACTGCAGATGGTGACTGCAGCCATGAAATTAAAAGACGCTTACTCCATGGAAGAAAAGTTATGACCAACTTAGATAGCATATTCAAAAGCAAAGACATTACTTTGCCGACGAAGATCCATTTGTCTAGTCAAGGCTATGGATTTTCTAGTAGTCATGTATGGATGTGTGAGTTGGACTGTGAAGAAGGCTGAGTGCTGAAGAACTGATGCTTTTGAACTGTGGTGTTGGAGAAGACTCTTGAGAGTCTCTTGTACTGCAAGGAGAGCCAACCAGTCCATTCTGAAGGAGATCAGCCCTGGGATTTCTTTGGAAGAAATGATGCTAAAGCTGAAACTCCAGTACTTTGGCCACCTCATGCGAAGAATTGACTCATTGGAAAAGACTGATGCTGGGAGGGATTGAGGGCAGGAGGAGAAGGGGACGACAGAGGATGAGATGGCTGGATGGCATCACTGACTAGATGGGTGTGAGTATGAGTGAACTCCGGGAGTTGGTGATGGACAGGGAGGCCTGGCATGTTGCGATTCATGGGGTCACAAAGAGTCAGAAACGACTGAGTGACTGAACTGAACTGAACTGAATAATTAGTGATGTTGAGCATATTTTTGTGTGCTGTTAGCCATCTGTATGTCTTCTTTCAGAGAAGGCAATGGCACCCCTCTCCAGTAACTTTGTTTGGAAAATCCCATGGATAGAGGAGCCCGGTAGGCTGCAGTCCATGAGATCGCTAAGGGTCAGATACGACTATGTGACTTCACTTTTATGCATTGGAAAAGAAAATGGCAACCCACTCCAGTGTTCTTGCCTCGAGAATCCAAGAGATGGTGTACTCTGGTGGGCTGCCAGTCTATGGGGTTCACACAGAGTCAGATACGACTGAAGCAACTTAGCAGAAGCAGCAGCATGTTTTCTTTGAAAAAATGTCTACTCAGGTCTTCTGGTCATTTTCCCTTTTTTTTTTTCTTTGTTTTGTTTTTCTTTCTTTCTTTTTTTTTTTTTTTAATATAGTCTTGTATAGATTGTTTTTAGATTTTGTATAGTAATCTGTCAGTTGGGTCCTTTTGCAAATATTTTCTCCCCTTGTATAAACTGTCTTTTTGTTTTGTCAGTGATTTCCTTTGCTGTGCAAATGTTGTTAAGTTTAATTACATCTCATTTGTTCATTTTTGCTTTTATTTATTTTGCCTTAGGAGACTGACATAAGAAAATATTCCTATGATTTATGCCAAAAAGTTTTCTGTGTTCTCTTCTAGAACTTTATGATTTTAGGTCTTGCATTTATGCATTTAATCCATGTTGTGTTTATTTTTATATGTGGTATGAGAGAATGTTCTACTCTTATTGTTTTATGTATGACTGCTTATTTTTTCCAGTACTACTTGTTGAAGAGACTGTTTTGTCTCTTTGTCATAGATTAATTTATCCTGAATCTAGGCTTACATCTGGATCCTCTGTTCTGTTCCATTGACCCACGTATCTGTGTCTGTCAATATCACACAGTTTTGATTCCTGTAGTTTTGTTGTATACTCTGAAAACTAGGAAGGTTCTACCTCTTACTTAGTTCCTTTTCTCCCCTTCAAATTGCTTTCACAATTTGGGGTCTTTATGGTTCCACATATATTTTAACATTATTCATTTTAGTTCTATAAAAATCAGCATGACTATTTTGATAGGTATTGTGTTAAATCTGTAAATTGCTTTGGATAATGTGTCCAACTGAACGATATTAATTCTTCCAATCCAAGAACACAGGATATATTTCTGTTTACTTGTATCATGCTCAGTTTCCTTCATCACTGTTTTATAGGTTTCAAATATAGGATTTTCAGCTCCTTGATTAAGTTTATATATAGGTATTTTATTTCTTTTCATGGAATTTTAAATGAGATTTATTTTTACTTTCTTTTTCTGATATTTCATTATTAGTGTATAGGAATACAAAGCAGTTCTGTGTATTAATCTGTGTCATGCACACTTATTGAACTCATTTTTTAGTCTAATAGTTTCTGGGTGGAGACTTTAAGGTTCTCTCTATATAAAATGTCATTATTATTGGTGTTGTTTATTGTTCAGTCACTAGATCATGTCTGACAATTGGCAACCCCATGAACTGCAGCATGCCAGGGTTCCCTCTCCTTTACTATCTCTCAGGGTTTGCTCAAATTCGTCCAGTGAGTCAGTGATGCTATCCAAACATCTCATCCTCTGTCACCCCCTTCTCCACCTGCCTTTAATCTTCATATTCCTCAGCATCAGAATCTTTTCCAGTTAGTTAGCTCTTCCCATTGGGTGGCCAAAGTATTGGGGCTTCAATTTCAGCATCAATCCTTCTAATGAATATTCAGGGTTAATTTCCTTTAGGATTGATTGGTTTAATCTCTTTGCAGTCCAAGGAACTCTCAAGAGTATTCTACAGCACCACGATTTAAAAGCATCAGTTCTTTGTCACTCAGCCTTCTTTATGGTCCTCCTCTCACATTCGTTATGTGGCTACTGAAAAAAACATAACATTGACTGTATAGGTCTTTATTGGCAATGTGATCTCTTTGATTTTAATATGCTGTCTAGGTTTGTCACAACTTTTCTTTCCAAGAGCAAATGTCTTTTAATTCCACACCTGTAGTCACCATCTACAGTGATTTTGAATCCCCCCACCCCCCAAAAAATAAAATCAGTCACTACTTCCACTATTTCCTCTTCTATTTGCCATGAAGGGATGGAACTGTATACCAGTTGCCATGACTTAGATTTTTGAATGTTGAGTTTTAATCCAGCTTTTTCACACCCCTCTTTTACCATCATCAAGAGGCTCTTTAGTTCCTCTTCTCTTTCTGCCATTATATTGGTATCATCTGTATATCTGAGGTTGTTGATGTTTCTCCCAGTAATCTTGATTCCAACTTGTGCTTCATCCCACATGGCATTTCATATAATGGACTCTTCACATAAGTTAAATAAGCAGGGTGACAATACATAGCCTTGGCATACTCTTTCCCCAATTTTGAACCAGCTTGTTCTTCCTCCAGTTCTAACTATTGCTTCTTGACCTGCATGCAGGTTTCTTATGAGACAGGTGGGTGATCTACTATTCTTCACTCTATAAGAATTTTCCACACTTTCTTGTTATCCACACAGTCAAAGGTTTTAGCCTCGTCAATGAAGTAGAAGTAGATGTTTTTCTGGAATCCCTGTGCATTCTCTAGAATCCAACAAATGATGGCAATTTAGTCTCAGGTTCCTCTGCCTTACCTAAACCCAGCTTGTACATTTGGAAGTTCATGGTTCAGCAAAACTTTACTAGCATGCGAAGTGACTGCAATTATATGGTAGTTTGAACATTCTTTAACAGTGATTTGCCCTCCTTTGGGGTTGGAATCAAAACTGACCTTTTCCAGTGCTGTGGCCACTGCTGAGTTATCCAAATTTGTTGACATACTGAATCTAGCACTTCAACAACATCACCATTTAACATTTTAAATAGTTCAATAGGATTTGCATCACCTCTACTGGCTTTGTTCATAGTAATGCTTTTTAAGGCTCTCTTGACTTCACATTCCACAATGTCTCACTCTAGGTGAGTGAGCACATCATTTTGGTTATCCTGGTCATTAAGACCCAAAACATCTACTTCTGCTTCATTGACTACACTAAAGGCTTTGACTGTGTGAATCACAACAAACTGTGGAAAATTCCTAGAGATAGGAATACCAGAGTACCTTACCTCTCTCCTGAAAAACCTGTATGCAGGTCAAGAAACAACTGTTAGAACTGGACATGAAACAACTAACTGGTTCAAAATGGGGAAAGGAGTAGATGAAGTTGCATATTGTCACCCAGATTATGTAATTTATATGCAGAGTGCTGCTGCTGCTGCTGCTAAGTCGCATCAGTTGTGTCTGACTCTGTGCGACCCCATAGACGGCAGCCCACCAGGCTCCCCTGTCCCTGGGATTCTCGAGGCAAGAACATTGGAGTGGGTTTCCATTTCCTTCTCCAGTGCATGAAAGTGAAAAGTGAAAGGGAAGTCGCTCAGTCGTGTCCGATTCTTAGCGACCCCATGGACTGCAGCCTACCAGTCTCCTCCATCCATGAGATTTCCAGGCAAGAGTACTGGAGTGGGTTGCCATTGCCTTCTCTGAATACAATGAGTGGACCCTCATATAAACTCCAGCCCATCAATCATATTCTGGGTTGGTATGTTGATAGTGTAGGAGGCTATGTCGGGGGGCAAGGAGTGTATTGTAACTTAGTATTTGTCCTGTTATTGCTGTGAGCATGAAACTTTCCTAAATATAAAGTCTATTAAGAAAATGAGTGTGTTTAAAATTCTCTTGGGAATCTGTAAATACGTATCTAAGGATTCTGATTCAGTTGGCCTCGATAAGTTTAGATCTTTATGTTTTACACAAGCACCTGGTTAATTCTGGTGAAGGATTTCTGGAAAGTATATATGAGTAAAGCTGATTTTAAAGGCTTTAAAAAGGTATCTGTAACTGAATTTATTATATGTTTAATAGTACTTGTTCTTATGATGTTGCAAAGTGTGAAGATTTTAATTAATTATTAGAAGATTTGACCAGGAAGAAAAACTAAATCAGTCACATTATGCAATATGTTTTTTAACATGCACATTTTTTTCCAGGAAGATGATATCTAATATATGTCAAGAAATGGGGCAGTTTTCAGCAGTATAATTAAATATTTTCTCTAAAGTACATTCAAGCTTATAGTTGTGAATAAAGTATTCATCAGTTAGCTCTCTTGTGGTAAATGCAGCTATTCACTTGGTCTCATCAGCAAAATCGCTGCCACTGAGGTTTTCCTGTAATAATTTCAAATAATTTTTTTACTTTTAAAACTAAACTGAGAATAACTAACTGATATCTCTTAAGTATGATTCCTCTTCAGTGATACGGAGCTCTTAAAAAAAAAAAGTAATCCTTATCCTACAAGTGGAAATAAAGGAAAGAAATTGGCTTCCTCCACTTATGAAATTCCAGAAGCTGAAATATGCTCAGTCTTCGTGGATCTAATATCAGTTAGAATGATAGAGTATAGTGGGAAGCATCATTTTTGATGGTTTGGAGAAGTCCATTTATACTCCTTAACCATTTGTGTACAAATATCACTACTACATATATTTCATTATTTAAAATTCTGATTTATTTCATAGATCAAGGCATAAATCCTGGGCATTTGACTTGGTTCTGGTGTTCGATTTTTTAAAGGCAGCATTGTAGTTGGAAAAATAGTGTACTTGAATAAATTACATTATTGCTAAAATACAGTTCTAATATCTATTAATGGCTAAGTAATTTCCTCACTGAGCCTTAATTTCACTACCTGAAAAACAAAGTTGGCAATAATTTCTTGTCAGGATTACTAAGAATTATGGTGGCTCAGATGGTAAAGTGTCTGCCTGCAATGTGGGAGACACAGATTTGTCCCCTAAGTTGGGAAGATTATCTGGAAAAGGAAATGGCAACATCCTCCAGTACTCTTGCCTGGAAAATTCCATGGATGGAGGAGCCTGATAGGCTACAGTCCATGGGGTGGCAAAGAGTCAGACATGACTGAGCAACTTCACTTTCTTTACTTTCTATGGAAGTAATATACATAATCTGTAACAATAGTAAATATACATAATATATTTTTGTATTTTTATTAATATTTATATCATCACCCTAAAACACAATAATGAAACAAGACCATTAAAATTATTATAATTTTGTAAACAATAAAGAATTCAAAAATAAATGTTATCACAGAATGTTCTATGAAATAAGTAAATTGATAGTTTCATATTTTCAATATGAATGCATTGTCTGACCTTATAATTTTAGTATCCATATGCATATATAAAGGTGCTATATATTTGTGACTTTTAAAACTATATGGTTTTCTTTTACTTAGTGGCATAATATTATTTTTTTCATTCATGATACATGATATAAAATGCTTATTAGTAGCAAATGTCAAATTTGACAGCTCGTGGTAGACACTGTGTATTTTATGCAGTAAAATATTGATAGGTGTAAAAATAATATAATAATTGTTTAGAAATAACTTATAGATGGCTTGGATCAGTCAACATTGAGATAAATGTTATCACAAGGAAATATGACAATTACTTAACTCAGTGAATTTAAATTTATTATAATAATGAGGTGAATATTTATATTTTATTCTTTAAGTGCTGCCATCATCAATTAATTCCCAATTTGTGGAGAAAATTATGATCTATATCTTCACAAGTGTCAAGGGATAAAACTCTATTAACATGATTAAAAAAATAAGTGAAAATAAAAGTTTGGCTATAAAAAGGATCTGACCAATATGGTAGAGCATGTTGATAGCTTACGGTGAATGATGTTGGATTAGTGATCAATGTTGGATTTGTGATCTCTGAAGAAGAAGATTTAGCTTTGGGACCAGGGATGAGCCTTAATCACTCAAGACTTTTTGTGTAGCAGAATTTTATTAAAGTGAAAAGGTGCAGAGAAAGCTTCTGACATAGACATCAGAAGGGGGACAGAGAGTGCCCCATCTTGCTAGTTTTAGCAAAGGAATTATATACTTTTTTAGTTAGTAGTAGTGTTAGTCTCTCAGTCGTGTTCGACTTTTTGTGACCCCATGGACTGTGGCTCTCCAGTTTTCTCTGCCCATGGGATTCTCCAGGCAAGAAAATACTGCACTGATTGCCCTTCCCTTCTCCAGAAGATCTTTCTGACCCAGGGATCAAATTGCATTGCTGAGCTACAGGGAAAATCCACATGTTTAGTTGGTTATTACAATAAATCAAAAGAATGTCTCAAGGTTGTAAAGATCTTACCAGACCCACTCCTATAATATACATTCTAAAATAACAGGATTAGTCAGACAGTTTTCAAGAAGGAGAAACTGTTCTCAAGCAGGATACATTGTTGTTATATAATCCATAGTACAGTGTTTAAAATGAGTTGTTTGTTGTGTCATCATCAGTTCAAGCTTAAAGAAAAAACATTTTATGTGACTAAGACTAGGAATGTAGAGAGAAAAAGATGTTTGTCTTTTCTGCCTCCTTGAGAATTTCAGACCTCTTTCTCCTCCTCCAGCACCCTGGACTTCTTATCAACCTGCCTAGGAACTGATTCTCTCAATGTGTTGTAGAAAAAATTATGTTACCAAGTGTTAAATAATAACAAACATCCTTCCACAGTGAGTACAGTCCAGGGAGACTTTAATTTAAAAAATAAAAGTTTAGTTTATGCTTAAACATCTCAGGCATTATTATTCTAATGCATCAGCTCTTGGTAATATTTTTTTTAAGTTTTACTTATTTATTTCTTGGCTGTGGTGGGTCTTCATTGTGGCACTTGTGCTTCTTTAGTTGTGATGCGTGGGCTTCTCATTGTGGTTTCTCTTGAGGAGCATAGGCTCTAGGGCAAGTAAGCTTCAAAAGTAGATGCAGTGTGTGTGCTCAGTAGTTGCAGCTAGCGAGTCCAGAGCACAGGCTCAATAGTTGTGATGCTTGGACTTAGTTACTCCATGGCATGTGCGATCTTCCTGAGTCAGGTATTGTATTGCATTGTGAGGTGGATCCTTAACCATGGGGCCACCAGGGAGTATCATATTTTTAGAAGCTAAAGTTCGGTGAACATAGACAAGGGCAAAGATTCTAAAATGCGCATCATTCCGTTAGCTTTTCTGTAATTAATTAATAATTAATACTGAAGTACTGCTTGCTGTATACTTTTATTTTACACCATTTTTAAGAGTTGAAAAATAATTTCAAGTTCTCTTTCAGTGGGAATAAATTTAACAAATGTGGTAGAAAGAGGTGCACTGCTTGCTTGCTTCTTACATCAAGTGAAAAATACCTGCCATTAAGGCATAAAAGTGTAATTAGCTGAGAGACTCCATCTGTTAGTGCCTTTAGGAGGTTTTTCCTTTCCTGCTTTCACGCTGAGGTCACACTCTCTCCAGGAAGCCCCACCCAATCAATGGCTGAGCATGCTGGGAGTCCTCAGGCCTAGTCATTTCTGCCCAACCCAAGACTCCCCTAAAGGGTAATCTGCTCCAGATCTTTTTATCCAGTTTACCTGGGACTATGGCAGTGTGGCACCATTGACTGAGCTTTTCTCTTCCCAGTCCTGCTTTCCATTCACTAATCATCTTTCCTCTACTCTGGTTTAGCTTTCATTAGTTATAGCTTTAATCTCAAAACAAACCTTACCCTCCTAACTTCTCAGTGTCAGTTGTGATGTAACATATCTTAATAAAATGAAACTTATTTTATATAATTAATTTTTGGTCTTTAGTACAGGTAGCAAACTTTAGTCACATATTCTAAAGAGATCATAAGATTAGAGAAAATGTCCCAGTTAATTGATGGAAAAATTCTTATCTCTTTTTTATTGTTGTACTTTTGGTATATAGACAAAGAAAGTGTTTTAGCCCATTTTGGCTGCTCTAAGGAACTAACATAAAGTGATTAGTTATGTTAATTTATGTTTTATAAACAGTAGAAATTTATTTCTCACAGCCAAGATCAAAGTGCCGCTTCAGTCTTGCAAGAGCCCACATCCTGGTTCACCAACAGCAGTTATTTTCACTGTGTCGTCACACTGAAGGTGGAAGAGACAAGGGAATTCTCTCTTTGGGGTGTCTTTAGTGTGCTCAATTGCTCAGTCATGTCCAACCCTTTGGGCTTGAGCCTGCCAAGCTCCTCTGGACATGAGATTTTCAGGCAAAAGACTGGAGTAGGTTGCCTTTCCCTCCTCCAGGGGGTCTTCCTGACCTAGGGAATGAACCCAGGTCTTCTGTGTTTCCTGCCTTGCAGGCAGATTCTTTACCCACTGAGCCATCAGTGAAGCCTTTTATAAAGATACTAATCTCATTAATGTAGGCTCTGTGTTCATGACCTAATCACCTCCCAAAGAACTTCAGAATTATGCTTCTCACATTTCTTTTCAACATCTAATCTCATCTATACACAATATTATTTTTATATGTAATGGTTTAGTCACTAAATCCTGTCTGAGTCTTGGGACCCCATGGACTGTAGCCTGCTACTCCTTGCTCCATGGGATTTTCCAGGCAAGAATACTGGAGTGGGTTGCCAGTTAAAAGTCAGTTATACAATACCAAAACCTTCTCAAGAGGAGAGAGAGCACCAACTTACCCAGATTTTGTTTCTTTACCATTTTTCAATAAAAGGACAGGACTTCTTGGCAGAATGGCTGTTTCTAGGACTGAGCAGGGAATACATAAGATAAACCTGATTATATATTGCCAGAAAGTAAGGAAGTGTTCAGAAAACAAACAAAAATAATCTCACAATGATCAAGATGTCAAAGGAACACAAGAATCAGCTGAAAGAGCTCCCGAAGGCCAAAGATGAACATTATGAGCAATAAAATAAATACCGGGTTATAAAAAGTACAAAATAATATATATGAGTCCATATTAACATAAATGATAGAATAAAGACATAAAGAGCTGCTGCTGCTGCTAAGTTGCATCGGTCATGTCCGACTCTGTGTGACCTCAAAGGAACAATCAAATCTTCCACACAGAAGAATTTCAAATAATTTATATAGATATTTTGCCCTTAGCTATAGAGCATGGCTCCTCTCACCTCAAGCATGAGCTCCATAATGACATTTTCCAAAAAGTGGAGAAATCTAACAAAGCTACCTTTGCCCAGTGATGAGTGTTAACATCAACAATGATAAGACCTAAGCACACTTGATGTAATGTGATGAAAATGACACTTTACCTCTACTATTTTCCTTCCAAAAACGTATAACCACAAGCAAATCACTAAACATAAAATTTGAAAAATCCCAACTGAGGAATATTTTATAAATATCTGATCAGTATGCCTCAAAACTGTCAAGGTCATCCAAAACAGGAAAATCTAGGAAACTGTCACAAAGATATGAGAAGTGAATATAAGGTAAGATTCTAGAACAGAAAAAAGTCTACTAACTGAGAATTTCTAAGTCTACTAAGGAGAATTTCTTAATAAATTTTGGACTTTATTAATAATGAATCAATACTGATTCATTAAGTGTAACAAATGTATCATGTTAATGTAAGATATAATGGTGAAAATAGGTGTGTAGTATGTGGAAACCCTCTGTACCATCTTTTGTGTAGTATGTGGAAACTTCTCATGCTATTTTTGTTAATCTATAACTATCCTAGAAGAGTTTACCTTAAATATGAAATAAAAGGGAATATATAATTTGACAACCAAGAGTTAGAGAAAGAGACAGAGATAAAGAGGGGTAGGAATAGGCGGCAGTGTTTTCATGCCTCTTTTGTTTGTAGTTCATTTATTTACTCACTGCACTGAATTTATGTCATGTATCTAATATTGGCACAAGCAATAGGGATACAAAAATGAATGACTGATCTGTTTAATTTAAGTATCTTAATAACAGGGGAAAATTCTTAACTCTACAGTCACATCTCTTCCTTCGGTATTCATTCACACTGAAATTCTCTTAGTAACTTTATGATACCTAACTATTTTCTATGTTACGTTTCTTCTTTCCCTGGAAAACCATTTGACTCACATTGTATGATGGATTACTTTTTAGATTTCAAGTTAAATGACACTTTCATAATGAGACTACTTCTTCCTGCATACCGAAAGATGTTCCCTTACATTCTGTCTTTGAACAGTGCTTTTATCTTTCATATGGGCTTCCCTGGTGGCTCAGAGGTTAAAGCGTCTGCCCCCGATGCTGTAGACCTGGGTTCAATCCCTGGGTCGGGAAGATCCCCTGGAGAAGGAAATGGCAACCCACTCCAGTATTCCAGTATTCCTGCCTAGAGAATCCCATGGACAGAGAAGCCTGGTAGGCTACAGTCTACAGGGTCAGACACGACTGAGCAACTTCACTTTCACTTTCACTTTTATCTTTCATGGCATTTGTCATCGATAGCTATATTTACACTTGTCAGTCTCCATATCCATGGTGAACAATGTCCACATTGTTGATGACAATATTGGTAATTATTTAATAATTTGTTGTTGTTTAGTCACTAAGTCGTGTCTGACTCCTTGTGACTCCATGGACTATAGCATACCAGGCTTCTCTGTGCTTCACTGTCTCTCAGAGTTTGCTCAAACTCATGTCCATTTATTACAATGGTGCCATCCAACAGTCTCATCCTCTGCTGTACCCTTCTTGCCCTCAGTCTTTTCCAACATCAAGGTCTTTTCCAATGAGTAGGCTCTTCCCATTGGGTGACCAAAGCATTAGAGGTTCAACTTCAGCATCAGTTCTTCTAATGAATATTCAGGGTTGATTTCCTTTAAGATTGACTGGTTTGATCTCCTTGCTGTCCAAGTGATTCTCAAGAGTCTTCTGCAACACCACAATTCAAGAGCATCAATTCTTCAGTGCTCAGCCTTGTATATTTAAATTTTTCATAATAAATTTCTAGGAAATTTTAGTATAATTCTCATTTAAAATTACATTTGTATAGAAAAAAAGAAAATATTAATAATGAACTCTTTAGGCTATTAATGTACTCACAATTTTCATAGAATTTGAATAATTTAGACTTCCAGTAACTTATTAGAAGATTTATTACATTTCATTATTTTCATTGGATAATTTAGATTGCTTTTTTTTTTTTTGGTTAATTTAATTATATGATGATTGAATCTCTGCTTTATATAATGGGATACAAAAACAATAGCATTGTTCCAAATGGATCCAACAAACCCCTAAAACTGATGATTTCAATTGGTTAAAGTGTTTTGTAATCTAGTGAACAAGTTGTGGAACTGTTGATCTCATCTGACCTCCTAAAACTCTATTGCAAGTTGGCAATGCCTGTCATTGCTAATTACTAATTTGTAGCTTGAAAGCAATAATTTAAAAGTTGGCTCTTTAATTTAAGGGCAAAAAATACAGAGACCTCTGTTAGTGATTCCAGAAAGGCAGACTTTAACTTGAACCTGGAAAGAAATATTTGGATATTTTAGATCTGGTAGGCAGAGTGCCTGAAGAACTATGGCAAAGATTTGTAACATTGTGCAGGACAGTGACCAAAACTATCCCAAAGAAAAAGAAATACAAGAAGGCAAAATGATTGTTTGAGGAGGATTTACAGATAGATGAGGGGATAATAGAAGAGAAAGTGAGGGAAAAGGGAAAGATATATTGAACTGAATGCAGAATTCCAGAGAATTGCAAGGAGATATAAGGTCACCTTAATGAACAATGTAAAGGAACAGAGGAAAACAATTGAATGGAAAATACAATAGAATGGGAAAACAATAGAATGGGAAGGGATCTACAGATCTCTTCAAGAAAATCAGAGATACCAAGGGAAAATTTCATGCAAGGATGGGCATAATAAAGAACAGAAATGGTAAGGACCTAAGAGAAGCAGAAGAGATTAAGAAGAAGTGGCAAAAATACACAGAAGAGGTACACAAAAATTATCTTAATGACCCAGATTAATGACCTGGAATTATCTTAATGACCTGGAATAAGACATCCTGGAGTGTGAAGTCAAGAGGGCCTTAGGAAGCATTACTACGAATAGAGCTAGTGGAGGTGATGCAATTCCAGCTGAGCGGTTCAAAATCCTAAAAGATGCTGTTAAAGTGTTACACTCAATATGTCAGCCAATTTGAAAAACTCAGCAGTGGCAATGGGACTGAAAAGGTCAGTTTTTATTCCAATCCCAAAGAAGAGCAATGCGAAAGAATGTTTAAACTACCATACAGTTATGCTCATTTCACATGCCAGTAGAGTTATGCTCAAAATCCTTCAAACTAGTCTTCAACAGTATGTGAACTAAGAACTTCTAGATGTACATTCTGGGTTTAGAAAAACCAGAGGAACCAGAGATCAAATTGACAGGTTTTGTTGGATCATACAGAAAGCAAGAGAATTCCAGGAAAATATCTACTTCTGCTTCATTGACAATGTTTAAGCCTTTGACTCTGTGGATCACAATAAACTGGAAAATTTTTAAAGTGATGGGAGTATCTGACCACCTGACCTTTCTCCTATAAAACCTGTATGCATGTTAAGAAGCAGCAGTTTAAATCAGACATGGAATAACTGTCTGGTTCCAAATTGGGGAAGGAGTATAATAAGGTTAAATATTGTCACCCTGCTTATTTAACTTCTATCAGAGTACATCATGCTAAATGCTGGGCTGGCTGAATTACAGAATGGAGTCAAGATTCAGGAGAAATATTAACAACCTCAGATATGCAGATATTACCACTCTCATGGCAGAAAATGAATAGGAACTAAAGAGCCTCTTGATGATGGTGAAAGAGGAGAGTGTAAAAGCTGGCTTAAAACTGACCTTTAAGAAAAACAAAGATCGTGGCACCTGGTCTCATCACTATATGGGAAACAGAAGGGGG
>SJYC01135241.1:0-14355 GCA_006408675.1 Madoqua kirkii
ATTTTGCTTCTCTCAGTCACTCACTGCCAATAAAACCACCTGATAATATCCCAGATTTTGTGTATTCTTTACCCTAGACCTATATCTCTTCATACAAAGGGAAAAAAATTGTATTGTTCTAATCAAAGGAATGTTTTCTCATCACTGTGCTATAGGCTAACACTGATTTGGGCTATAATATCATATAAGGCCTTGCAAAAAATACTAACCATCTCTGAAACAGACCCTATTTTGTTCTCTCTTTCATCAGCCTGTCACATTAGGTGTGAGGCCATAGATATGAGCTGTGAGAAAGGCAATGTTGCACAGAAGATAAGTGAATGGGAATTCTGAACCACCTTTTGTGAAGCATTTAGTGTGCCCTGTGGATCTGTCCAGGCCTCCTATATCATTTTCATGGAACAATACATTGCTACTGCATTCTCCTGACCTTAAGGCTTGATTGTTCTTACAATACCAAGCTTCTGATGGACAATTCTAATTACACAGTCACTTATCTCCTGTAGTCAGGCATTTAGTCTCTACTAGGTGTGAGTGTCATGCCAGGAGCTTCTTTTCAGATGATGAGTAATTTTCTGTCACAGAAAACATGGCATTCCTCCAGAACCCAGAACTCTCCTCTAAGGCTTCCTAGGAATACAATATATTTGATTCAATGGATATCTTTAATACCACTGCATTTAACTGTTCATATAACCCAAGTGACAAGGCAGTTTAACCAAAGCTTGGAAAGAGTCTTTTGTTTCTTTCTCAAACCTGAAAACTTTGTGAATCTTTGGGCAATATGTCAGAAAAATATCCCCAAATGTTATGTATATGTAATTTCCTAAATCTAAAAAAAAAAAGCTTATTTAAGTGTTCTGCCATATTTTTAGTATTGTTCTTTATTTTTATCTTTTCAGAATATCATGTTATACCCTAAATTTTAACTCTGAGTCATATAATGATGAGCATTATGTCTTTAAAACATATAGGGCTTATCTATCACTATCTCGCAAGCGTGTGTTTAACTAGGGCCATGGAAATGCTCGAAACTTCCCACTGAAGCAGATCTAAATAGCATTACGTCTTCATTGAAGTGGATACCTGAAAATGCTTCAAAATATAAGAAAAATCAGACATTCTTGATTCAGGCTATATGTGATAGCCTGAATGTTAATGTAACTCTGTGACAGGTAGAGACTGTGAACTGCTATTCTTCCCAGGTGAGTGTGAACTACTTTTTTAAAGTAACTTTTATTGGAGTATAGTTAATTTACAATATTGTGTTAGTTTCTGCCATACAGCAAAGTGAATCAGTTACACATATGCATACATCCAGTCTTTTAGATTCTGTCCCTGTATAGGTCATTTCAGAGTACTGAGTAGAGCCCCTGTGATGTACAGTAAATCTTTGGTTACCTGTTTTATTGATTGTATTGTGTATTTGTCAAACCCAATGTCCCAGTTTATCCCTTCCCCTTTTCCCCTTAATCATGTTTGTTGTCTACATCTGTGACTCTATTTGTGTTTTATAAATGAATTCATAGAAATGAATTCTACCATTGTTTTTTAGATTCCACATATAAGTGCTATCACATATTTATCATCTCTGACTTACTTCACACAATATGAAAATATCTAGGTCCATTATTAACTTGCATTATTTCATTACTTTTTATGACTAATATTCCATTGTATATATGTCCCACATCTTGACCTGTACTTAGAGTGTGAACTAGTTTTGATCTTTTTACCAGGATTTAAAAGAACCCTCCATGTCAAGTACCAGAAACTGTGTTGATCTATTCTGGTAAAACATTTAAGTTTGATATAGTGGCTGATATGGCTCAGATGGTAAGATGTCTGTCTACAATGCAGGAGACCTGGGTTTGAGCCCTGGGTTAGGAAGATCCCCTGGAGAAGGAAATGGCAACCCACTCCAATACTATTGCCTTGAAAATCCCATGGACAGAGGAGCCTGGTAGGTTACAGTCCATGGGATCACAAAGAGTCAGACACAACTGAGCGACTTCACTTTCGCTTTCCTTTCACTTTCATTGAGGTTACTACTTGGTTCATTTAACAGTCGTTCACAGTCATTTGCTGTTCCATCTGTATGTTTGGATTATATCTTGGACATGCACTGTCACATTGTGGAGATTTCTGAATCCTAGTATGTTTATACAATAAATGTTATTGGGTTTTTTAGAAGATAATTTTCATAGCTAGATTTGAACTGGGATCTCTGCTTTTGATGCAGCAATTTTGCCTCAGTTCAGATATATTTTCCCTTTTAGTCAAGTTGCTTTGAATCTGTTCTGCATATTCATAGTTTATTGATCTGTGAGAATATGGGATAACAGAGATGAAGGATTCCATTTCCAGCTCTTTTCCTTTCAGGATATTCCCATTCTCTTCAGCTCAATGTGTACTGGCTATAGATTTCTGATTCTCCAAACCAGGACATCTATAGTTTTGCACCTTCACACTCAGGCGTGGTGCTTGCATGCAAACTTCACTTAACCATAAGCTAAAAGTCAGACTTATTTGGACAGTTCCCTGTCTCACATCCTGCAGTCAAGTACGGACTCCTCACCAAAGTGTATCTGCCTTTACTCACTATCTAACATGCTGAGTAGGGCAGATTCTATCTCAGTTCAGATCTTTCATCTTTATTTGTATCCTTCTGCATATACAGGGTTCAGGAGAGTGATGAAGATGAAATTCATCAAAAAAGTAACTAGAAAGAGTTTATAGAGCCTCAGTTTTTTCATGCTTATTTTTGGAAATACATTCGCTGAATGTAGAATTCTGGGTTGACAGTTTATTTTCCCCCCAATATTTTGAAGATAGAGATTTTAACTTCTTTGCAATATGCAAGAAGCCTGAGCTGAATTGATGTAAAGCTCTGGATCTGAGATGGTCCTTTAGAATCACCCCATTCAAAGCAAACAGCTTGAGTGTCCTTTCTTGTCTAGAATGGCCTTCTGGTAGCCCTTGCAAAATATATTAGATTTGCACAGTAGAATTCCATACAGAAATACAAAAAAGAATATTGTACATGTTATAAAATGGAGGAATAAAGAATAGTACATTAATATAAAGAAGCCCAGACACAAAATAGCATATATTATATGATTCCATTTTCATAAAATGTTCAAAAAGGCAAGTATATAGTAGAGAAAATAGAATAATAGTTGCCCGAAACTTGGTCAGGGAAATAGAAAATGAATATAAAACTTGTTGAGGAGATGGAAATGTTCTAGAATTGGACTGTGGTGATAATTGCACAACTTGGCAGATTTACAAAAAAAATATTAAGTTGGAAAGTTAAATAGATTAATTTTATAGTTTGTAAATTCTATTTAACAAAGCTGTTAAATTAGATAAAAGTTAACATAAACACAAATTTTTAATGGAAGAATAAAAATGTCAACTACTTCATGTCCATTATAAAGTGAAAGTAAAGTCACTCAGTCGTGTCCAGCTGTTTGCAACCTTATGCTATGGACTGTAAGGTTCCTCCTCCATCCATGGTATTTTCCAGACAAGGGAATGGCTTGCCATTCCCTTTTCCAGGGAATCTTCCAATCCAGGTATCAAATTCAGGTCTTCTGCATTGCAGGTAGACTCTTTACCCTCTGAGCCAGGGAATCCATTATAAAGGTATTACCAAATTCAGCAAAAAAGCAATGCAAGGATGTGGAGAAATAGAAACTCTCCTGCATCTTTTGTGGGAATGTAAAATGACTTGGCCACTACAAAAAACAGGGTGATGGTTACTCAAAACTTAAAAACAGAATTACCAAATAATCCAGCAATTCCATTTGTAGGTATATACACAGAACTGAAAGCAGGCATTTAAATGAACATTTGTGCAGGAATGTTCCTAGCATAAGTCACAACAGCAAAAGATGAAAACAACTTTAGTGTCTGACAAATGATGAATGCAAATAATAAACAAAATATGGTATACATATACAATGAAATATTATTCAACCTTAGAAAATGTAGATGAACCTTGAAAACATATTGCGAATGAAGAAAGCCAGACACAAAAAGATTGTATGATTCCACTTATATGAAGTAGTTAGAATAATCAGAATTCATAGAAACAAGATGTAAAATAGTGATTACCAAGCACTGGGGGGACATATGATTGAGAAACTATTTTTTTTTAATCAAATTCAGGTCTTCTGCATTGCAGGTAGACTCTTTACCCTCTGAGCCAGGGAATCCATTATAAAGGTATTACCAAATTCAGCAAAAAAGCAATGCAAGGATGTGGAGAAATAGGAACTCTCCTGCATCTTTTGTGGGAATGTAAAATGACTTGGCCACTACAAAAAACAAGGTGATGGTTACTCAAAACTTAAAAACAGAATTACCAAATAATCCAGCAATTCCATTTGTAGGTATATACACAGAACTGAAAGCAGGCATTTAAATGAACATTTGTGCAGGAATGTTCCTAGCATAAGTCACAACAGCAAAAGATGAAAACAACTTTAGTGTCTGACAAATGATGAATGCAAATAATAAACAAAATATGGTATACATATACAATGAAATATTATTCAACCTTAGAAAATGTAGATGAACCTTGAAAACATATTGCTAATGAAGAAAGCCAGACACAAAAAGATTGTATGATTCCACTTATATGAAGTAGTTAGAATAATCAGAATTCATAGAAACAAGATGTAAAATAGTGATTACCAAGCACTGGGGGGACATATGATTGAGAAACTATTTTTTTTTAAACTGAGAAACTATTTTTTGAGAAACTTTGAGTAAGAAATTGTTGTTTTTTTAGTGGGTACAGAGTTTCAATTTGGGATGGTGAAAAAATCTGCAGTTGGGTAATGATGACGTCTATGTAACAATCCCGATATGCTTAACACCTCAGAAAACAGAAACTGTTAAACCAATAACTTTATTTTATATATATTTTACCACAGTAAGAAATAAATAGCTACAACAGTGGTTCTCAAATGACCATGCTGTAGAATGCACAGACCAAAGGAGCTGCACTTTTACCAATTTGCTATTCCTGAAGCAGGTGGTTCTAGAACCAGTATTTTAAGAAATACTGCCCTACAGATGCAGGAGGAAAAATACTGCATGATTGGACTTACACAAGAAGATTCAAGTGCTCTCACCACACACACACACACACACACACACACACACACACACACACACCTTGTGGTTGTTAGATAAATAGATCCTTGGGATGGAGTGGAAAACATGGTGATTATAGCTAACAAAACTGTGTTGTTATGTCGTAAAGTTGTATAGCGAGCAGATCTCAAAACCAAATCAAATTAAACCAACCAAAAGAGACAAAATATAGCACCTGCCTTTAAGAGTCCACAATCTAGTGAAGAAACAAACTAACTTTGAGTAAATGAAACCAACTATTAGTCTCAAAAAAGTCCAACAAAGAGGTAACTATGTGAGATGTTGGATATATTCATTAACTTGACTACAGTAACCATTTCACTATGTAAAGCAAACCATCATGTTGTACATGTTTTGGGAGAGAAAAGTTTGTAATTATCCATCAAAATAAGAACAAGAAATATATTAAGTTCTAAATATATTTATTATGATAAAAAGAAATGCATCAAGGAAACTAAAATACATATCTACCAATGCAAAAAAATATGAGTTAAAAAAGGTAATTTCATAATGATTAATTATACTGTACATAATTTTTAATAATTATGGCTTAAGCTTATATGTGTATAATAACATATAGGTATTTCTTATGCACTGCTGTGGTAAGTCGCTTCAATCGTGTCCAACTCTTTGTGACTGTTACGGATTATTGCTCACCAGGCTCCTCAATCCATGGGATTCTCCAGGCAAGAATACTGGAGTGGGCTGCCATGCCTTTCTCCAGGAAGTTATTTCATAATCTCATAGAAATACAAAGTAAAATTTGGCAGCATGCATTCTAAAAGAAATGTCTGTATAAAGGAACTCAGACAAAATCAAAGAATACAGATATTTCAAATACACATAATGTTTGAATAGACATATGAAAGCATGTATTCTAAAATAATGCATCTCTTGTTTCATCCCTAAGAATGTTTTATAAAACAGAATGTTTTCTTCTAAAATTAAAAATTACAATGATGAAAAAATACATAGATCCTTCTCTCTGCTCATGATATAAAAATGCATATATTAATTTTCAAATTGGAGCCAAGAAAAATAAGAAAACTGAACACTCTCCAAAATTGTGGGTTTCAAGGGGAAAAAATAACATACCTACACATGCTTAGGATACAGAGGAGGCATATTAGTTTAGGTAACACTAGATGTATAGTAAGCTACCAAAAGTATTAAATTAACAACTTGAGCATAAAAAATTTAATCATCATTGTTGGTCAGTTCAAGGATGGTATTCTCTATTGAAACTTTCAACCTATGCAAAGTGGTTCGAGGATGCCAGAACCATCTATGCTATGTTCTACCATTATCATCCAGCTGAATGAAAGGAAAGGTAATGAAGAAATTAGGTTAAAATTTTAGGCCTCCTTTGTTCTAAAACTTTTCCCAGAGGCAGGCCATACCTCATGAAAAATAACCTTCTCCTCGCCTGGTGACTCATGGCCTCCTGATCTCTGAAACAGCCCCTCTACAATGGTATAATGGTGTTTTTCTATTGATCTTTAACTGATGATTTATTGACTTATAGTCTTGTCTACTGGCAAGAGACCCCCCCGGTGATGTATTTTCTGTTAAAACTTTTTCCGGGTAGCTGTTTTTCTGAAGACTGACCAACCGCCACAGGGTGGTCAGCCAGCCGTTTCAACCTGACTACCTCAGACCTATCCCCTTAAAGGTCAAGCCTTGCCCACCAATCAAACGTCCTCACCCCACCTGTACCTGCATTTCTCTTATTCTGATGGTGAGAATAATCCTTGCCTAACACTAAAGAATGCTGTTTTCTGGCTTTGTGCTAAAATGAAAAGAAAAGAACAAAGGTTTCTAAGAGCAGCTATATGTCTGTGTCTAAACATGGCCATAAACAAATGGAATAAAAGTTAAATGTATGGAATATAGACAAAGCTGTATGTAGGAATAATCTATACCATTAAATGAAAGGGAAATCCCACACTTATTTTCTGAATTTGCATCCAGTAACACTTCTCACAGTTTCCTTCAATGAAATCTGTAACTCTTTCTCCATGAAGGGTACATATGTAGCAACATAAATAATAATTTTAAATAAGATAGCTGTTAAAAAAATAATTGTCAAACCTGTGTCACTTCAGTTCAATCACTTAGTCATGTCTGACTCCTTGTGACCCCATGAGGCCTCCCTGTCCATCACCAACTCCCAGAGTTTATGCAAACTCGTGTCCATTGAGTTGGTGATGCCATCCAACCATTTCATCATCTGTCATCTCCTTCTCCTCCTGCTTTCAATCTTTCCCAGCATCAGGGTCTTTTCAAATGAGTCAGTTCTCCACAGCAGGTGTTCCAAGTATTGGAGTTTCAGCTTCAGCATCAGTTCTTCCAATGAATATTCATGACTGATTTCCTTTAGGATGGACTGGTTGTATCCTCTTTCCGTCCAAAGGACTCTTAAGAGTCTTCTCCAACACTACAGTACAAAAACATAAATTCTTTGGCACTCAGCTTTCTTTATAGTCCAACTCTCACATCCATACATGACTACTGCAAAAACCATAGCTATGACTAGATGGACCTTTGTTGGCAAAGTAATGTCTCTGCTTTTTAATATACTGTCTAAGTTGGTCATCGCTTTTCTTCCAAGCTGCAAGTGTCTTTTAATTTCATGGCTGCAGTCACCATTGCAGTGATTCAGGAGCTTCCAAAAATAAAATCTGCCATTGTTTCCACTGTTTTCCCATCTATTTGCCATGAAGTGATGGGACCGAATGCCATGATCTTAGTTTTCTGAATGTTGAGCTTTAAGTCAACATTTTTAAGCCTCTGTATTCTGTCTGTTATAACTGAGTTTCTAGGGAAATAACCTGACATGAAATATGAACAGGTAAAATAATCCAAAGTCTTCCATGATCTCAGAGGATACTGCCATCATCAAGTAGTGGGAAAACTAAAGATGAATAGTATCCCGGTGGTGTGTAGTGTGTGTGTGTGTTTGTGTGTGCACACGCACTCAAGAGGAATGAAAGTATTCAGGTGGTCACAGCTTCTGCTCACATTACATATTCCTCTTGACTCTCAGACATTAATAGAGCAGCCTTTATGGAAACTGATTTCTTCTCCAACTTAATACTGAAAAAATAAACAATAATTCTCAAACTACAGCGTACCTTAGAATCACCACACAGATTGCTGGACCCTACCTTATAACTTAAAAAAAAAATAGAAACAATAGTAGGCAGAATTCTAAGACATTTTGCAACAGATCTTAGTAACTTTAAGTGTGAAATATACTTTTGAAGTATATCTTTTTAATGCATGACATATGAAATTGCTTAAAGGCTAGTTGCATTTCTTATGTATTGTTACATCCTACATTTAGCAGATGTTATATAACAACAAATATTTGTTTATTGAATAAAATCTTCCACAATTCACAGTAAATATTTTACCAAGACCTTAAGAAATGGAGAAAAATTTAGTTCCTTTCATGAGACATTTTTAATTCAACTGGAAGTTTTGTTCAGGGTAGAAATTATCCTTCATTCTATGATCCTGGAATAATAAAACATTAGAAAAGGGAAGATCTAATTTCAGTTATACCGACACCATGTTTTTAAGGTAAAATTTTGTTATATCTCCATGAATTATCTTGACTCTCAGTATTTATCAAATATATGAACACATCTGTTATCTCTTGGGACCTTTATTTTCCAGCAATCCATATGCCTTATGACAAAATACACTGAGATTTGTGTTCTACCATGTGTTTTATAGAATCTCTTCACAGACACCATTTTTGAAGTTGAGTTCTTAGACAAGTACAGGAAAACAGTCTTTATGCTAAGCTTAAGAGGAAATTAATATTTTCCATTTGACAATAGGATGTTGATAGAAAATCAGTATCTATTGTGGTGAAGCAAACCCAGGATAAACCAGCCTCTCACTCTGTTCACTTTCTCTGATTTTTCCATAGTGGTAGACACACAAAAGAGGGAAAAATATGGTCTAATGCTGGTTTATTACAGCAGCTATATACAGTTATTCTACTTCATTCAAATCAATATATGATTTGTGATTTAAAGCCAAATTCAGAAGCCATTTTCTGATATTGAATAGAAATTTCCATGTGGATCCATTTGAATTACATTCTCTGCTTAATTCTTCTTTTTAAAAATAGAAGTGTCACAGAATAGTGATGATAAAAAATAGTAATATTTGCCCTCAAATCTCACTGTTTAGCTGTACCTTCTTTTTTATTGGTTAATATTTAGAGATGACATTTACTGGCTCAATGTAATTAGTAAAACTTTGTAAGATGGGCAAAAGAAGGACATTAAGCAATATGATTATTTAATTTTCTCTGATCAGCTCAGGTATCCCAATTATGCTGTGTTGATTGCATCTAGAGTAACTATCATTGACTTGATTGCTTACAGGAAGATAAATGGAGTATTAAGTTGTCAGTAAGTGAATTGATTTTTTTTCCCTAAATGACCTAAATGAAATGCTTGGTGAAGGTTTAAAAAAAAAAAAGACAATGCTTTATTTTAGCTGGAAAGAAAAGATTAAAGAAAAGTCAAAATGACAATATCCTGCTTATTGTCTCCAAATGCACTTAAAATTTAACAAATTTTATTTATGGAATTAACAAACATTTTATAAATTAGAGGCACCAATTCTTGAAACTACCAATTGATTCAAATCTACCTTACCTGTGCTTAATACTTTGCAACTTACAGTGCACTTAACTGATGTAATTTGATCATTATAACATTAAGCCACGAATAGGGAAGATTTTGTGAGACCCCTAGTTCATTGCAGGTAAAAGTATAGGCATTATATCTCTTGATCAGTGCTATACAACTAGTGAACAATAGCACATTGTGATTTTTAGATAACCTAGTAAGTACATTAGTTCGTAATACCCTACTTGGTCAATTTTCTTTGTGTTTTACAAACTAAAGGATATTTAGTGTGTATAGTTTTCTAAGAATCAGAGGCTAAAACTTACTGTATGTAATATACTCTCATAAGTGAAACTCTAGAATCAGGTTGCTTGGGTTCGAAGGACAACTCTACCTTCATGTGTGACGTGACCTGGAACAAGTTGTTTAAACTCATTTATCTCAGTTTTTTCATTTCTTTTTCTTAAACCAAGGCTAATATTAAAACTGGGTTATGGGGATTTATCTCATAAGGATGTTGTGAGGTTTTATTGTTGTTGTTGTTGTTGTGAGGTTTTAATACTTAATATATTTAAACAGAAGAATTATTAAGTATGTTACTTTTATACATTGAAGTTAGTCAGTTATCAGTATAAAATGCATTACCGTAAAGAGGAAAAAACAAAACATAAAATCTCTAAAGCTCATATACTGAATGTTAAGTCCTAGAGCCAAAAGAATTTACGTTTAGATAGTTATTAAATTTACCTGTGTGTGTGCATGTGTGTATGTGAAATGAAATTATTCAATTATTTGGTAATCTGAGACAGAGTGTTATTTCCTCACATTTCGTTGAAATACTCAGAATCATAAAACCAAAATACTCTTGTGCACAACTAGAAGAAAAAAGTTGTTTTTTTTTTAATGAAAATAAAATAAACTTGTATTAAGCTATTTATCTGGTTTGCCTCATTCTATTAGCAACCTCTTGCAGTGCATCACATTTTTTTATGGGAGGTGGCAATGCAGACTTCCACATTAACCTGAGGCAAGACCTGTGACTACACTTAATAACACCTTGTTCTAACCCGCTGTACTAATCAGATGGAGCAGCATTTGAACTAGTTTGATAGATACAATAATTTGAATAACAATTATTGCAATGAATGCTGCAAAAATAAGAAAAGGAATGTATTTTAGCCTTGAAATGGTATTAGCCTAACAGTGTAATAGACTGTCTATTTATCTACACCTAATACATTTTCCCTATATATTTAAATAACTGCTGGTTTTAATGAATTTTATTGAACTTGAAAATTGCCCTAAAATTTCAGCTTATGCATTTGAATACACTACTGAATATTTACGACTTTGTAACATCACTGTAGGAGATCTGTATGACCATTATGAGTACTGCTTTCTAAAGGATGCTTACCTTGGAAGACAAAATTGGCATGTGATCATATAGCTAATTAAAATTACAAATTCAAATAAATTTTTAGTTTAGATATGTAAAAAGAAACATATACCAAATGTCACAGCATACTTCTGTGGGCCTGGATAGACCCCTATAATCAAATAATATTTCTTAATCAGCAAAATATATATATTCACACTAGTGAGTTGAATAAGGAATCTCAGTTATACTCATGTCAATTCAGATCAGGTCAGGTTTTGCTGCCAAAATGAATTTCATAATTTTTGTTCTGTGGATTTATCTTTAATGACTAAGAGGTACAAGACATAAAAATAAAAGAAAAATATATAGTTTATAAAAACATTATCTGAGGGCTTAAGTGAATATTATGAAAATGTCAAACAAGAAAAGTTGAATAAGTTGTGAACAAGAGATCTGTCATTCTGTCTTTGAATATTAGGACCTAGTAGTGTGCCTACCACATGGACCAAATTCAAGAAACTGTTAGTAAATGAATAATAGTAAAAGCTACTTGTATCTTATGTCCCTTCTCTGAACAGACTGTTCTTTCCATTGATTAACTCATTTAATCCTCATTATTACATGTGGTAGATGCTGTTTCTGTCCATTTCACAAATGAAGAAATTAAAAGATCATATCCCAAGGTTGCAACACTGTGAGAGGAAAATGCAGTGATTTCATCCAAGAAATATAGTTACAAAATTTGTGTTTTAACTGCTACGGTATGGTGCTTCATGTATTCCTGTAATCCCTGGCATGTAGCAGTACTCAATAAGTATTAGCTAAATACCAGCTAGTTGAGAAAGTCTCAACTAAATATATAAGCAGGCAAAATTATTTGTGTGTGATGAATTATGGCAATGTCTTTAACAAAAAGAGACTTAGAATTGGACAGATTTTGTCTCCATCGTATATTGAATCTTGACCAGCTACTCTTATTTTTAGAAATTTACTCAACATCTATCAATTTCATTCAAAAGCAGAGACATTACTTTGCCAATTAATGTCCATCTAGTCAAGGCTATGGTTTTTCCTGTGGTCATGTATGGATGTGAGAGTTGGACTGTGAAGAAGGCTGAGTGCTGAAGAATTGATGTTTTTGAACTGTGGTATTGGAAAAGACTCTTGAGAGTCCCTCAGACTGCAAGGAGATCCAACCAGTCCATTCTGAAGTAGATCAGCCCTGGGAGTTCTTTGGAAGGAATGATGCTAAAGCTTAAACTCCAGTACTTTGGCCACCTCATGTGAAGAGTTGACTTGTGGGAAAAGACTCTGATGCTGGGAGGGCTTGGGGTCAGGAGGAGAAGGGGACGACCGAGGATGAGATGGCTGGATGGCATCACTGACTCAATGGACATGAGTCTGAGTGAACTCCGGGAGTTGGTGATGGACAGGGAGGCCTGGCATGCTGCAACTGATGTGGTCGCAAAGAGTTGGACGTGACTGAGCGACTGAACTGAACTGAACTGAAAATGCACACAGCAATTGCATTTTCCTAAGCAGCATTTTGTGAGAATTACGTCAGATTCCATGCATACCCAAATTTCTATAAATTCTATCAGGATTAGTTTCTTTTTTCTTATCAACAGTTAAGTATAACAGCAAGATGAGCTTCCTAGGTGGCTCAGTGGTAAAGAATCCACCTGCCAATGCAGGAGACTCAAGGGACCCAGGTTCCATCCCTGGGAGGGAAAGATGGCAACCTGGAAAGGGAAATGGCAACCTGCTCCACTATTCTTGCCTGGAAAATTGCATGGGCAGAGGAGACTAAAGGGCTACAGTCCGTGGGATCACAGAGAGTCAGACACAGCTAAGCACACACACACATAACTGCAAGATATCTGTGATGGGTAGATTTAATGGTCCATGTACCTAAACGCTGTGTGTGTGTGCTCATTGTGTTTTCAGGTGTTCAGCCCTGTCAGACTATTCCCATGGATTGTAGCCCTCCAAGCTCCACTGTCTATGGAATTTTCCAGCCTAGAGTAGTGGAGTGGGTTGCCATTCCTGCTCCAAGGGATCTCTCCTCTCAAACACAGGTCTCTTGTTTCTCTTGCATTGACAGGCAAATTCTTTTCCACAGAGCTACCTGGAAAGCCCGAAACTAGTGCCTGCCCTCTCTGAAGTTTGAACTCAGGATGTTCAGATTATGAGACTGACATGCTGCCAACTAAACTCTTGTTCTCAGTTATTCAGTCAGCTGCTAAACCTAGGTATTGTGAAGATATTTTGTAAATGTGATTAATATGTGCAGCAATCTGTTAACTCTGAGTAAAAGTCATCCCTAGAATTTCCAGTCATCTGGCTTGCCCCATGAATGTCAGATTTGCCTACAGATCTTATGATCACATAAGCCAATTCTTTGAAATAATTATATAAATATAAATTGAATAGCCATTAATTTACATAGATAAAAATAAGTGACTGAATAAATAAGTAAACGCAGGAGAATAAGAAAACCTCCCAAGCAGAAGAATTCTAAATAATTTGTATAAATAGCCCTCAAGAAGGTGAAGCACATAATTCTTTACATAGGCTGTACATAGTGAATTTTTTTAAAAGTGCATTATGGAAGGGGGTAAGTGACTTTATGAAAAATGTTTGAATTTTAGTTAACAATAATATATCGATATCTCCTCATTCCTTATAAAAATGTATAATAATAATGTAAGATGTTAGTAACAGAGGAAATAGTATAAGATATATATCAGTTTTTTTGTACTATTTTTGTGTTTTTCTATAAATCTAAAATTATTCTAAAATAAAATGTTTATTAAACACCTTCAGTCATACTGCCTCTGACTTCAACTACATTGTTCATTTAATTACATTAACTAAAATTCTACACATAATTTTGAGTGAACCTGTATATTCTCAACTCCTCTTTCACGTATTACAAACCATTAATAAAACAGAGTTACTTTTGTAGATGTTTATTTCATCTAATGAGCATCATATTTTAGAACTATTGTTGTTAGGTTGTAATTTTATTTTTAGTTTCTGAATATTGATTACTTCCTCTCTGCCCATTACATATAATAAATTTATATTATTACTGTATTTCATTGTCATGTCTCAAATTAAATGAGAGTTTCCCAGGTGGCGCTAGTGGTAAAGAGT
>SJYC01135242.1:0-10967 GCA_006408675.1 Madoqua kirkii
AGCAATAGTTATCTAGCTGTTTTATATTCCCAGTCTGATAATTCCAACATCTTTGCCATTTTGGGGTCTGGTACTGATGCATGCTTTGTCTGATACACGTTTTGTCTTTAATCTTTGTTTTGCCAATTAATATGTCTTGTTTTTGTTTGGTAACTGAATACAATGTACTGGATAAGAGAAACATCTGTAAGTAAGCTTGGAATACTGGAGCGGTAAGTTGTGGAGGGAGAGGAAGCTCTAAGACAGTGATATGGTTAGATCTCAGTATTTCAGTCTGCCTGTGCCTTTGGGCTGTGAGTTGCACAGTGCTTCTCATCCTCATCCTCTTTTAGGTGAGACAGAATACCTAAAGTGGGCATTGAGTGTTTTCTTCTCCCCAAGTAAAAAGAAAAATAGAGACAGCAGTTTTTATGTTTCTATTTCCCCAGGTCAATTAGACTCTTAATAAAACCCAGCAATTTAGACTCTGGTTAGCTGGTTTCCTCCGAGGGCAGGGCTTGTTAAGAACACATGCTCTGATGCATTTTAAAAGGGCTTCAATTTTTATTTCCCTTCTGGAAGGCTGAGTGAGGTCTTTTCTGGTATTTACTGCGAACACTCACTCAAGATCCTGGAGTAAATCTGACCAAATTGTGGAAGCTCCCCTCTGACTGGGTTTCCTAGAGTATTTAATGCAAAAGGTTGTCCACAGTGGACTTCCAATAATGCGTCAATGTCAATTCAGGCTTTACTACTGCACCGCTAGTTCTTATGGAAGTTTCAGCTTGTGGTTTTCTGCTCTGGTAAGTTGTGAATTGAAGTGAAATTTATTCAGTCGTGTCTGACTCTTTGTGACCCCAAGAATTCTCCAGGCCCGAATACTGGAGTGGGTAGCCTTTCCCTTTTCCAGGGAATCTTCCCAACTCAGGGATCAAACCCTGGTCTCCTGCATTGCAGGAGGGTTCTTTATCACCTGAGCCACCAGGGAAGCCCTGGTTAGCTCTAATTCTCTGTATTTACTTGTGAATATCTACAGTGCGAGAACACATGGTTTCTCCAGCACTCCTGCTCCCAGCCCTCCTTTCAGAGATCTAAGTTTTGTTTTTTCAAGTTGTTCATCATTTTGATTGTTGTTAGGATGGAGTGGCAGCTTCTAAGAGGCTGAAAAGCAAAGTGGAAATCCTGTTATAACTGAGCTCTTGCCAGTTAGAGATTCAGGGGTTTGCTGCTGCTGCTACTGTCCCTTCAGTTGTGTCTGACTCTGTGCAACCCCATAGATGGAAGCCCACCAGGATCCCCGTCTCTGGAATTCTCCAGGCAAGAACACTGGAGTGGGTTGCCATTTCCTTCTCCAATGCATGAGTTTAGTCATCTTATTTTCTTAGATTTTTGAAATGTGTTTTTCCACTTAAACTTTTTTTTTTAGTATCAAATAATTTTTTTTTCTGTTGAGGTACAGTTAATTTACAATATTATACTAGTTTCAGGGGTTTAGCATAGTGATTTTTGTATTTTTACAAATTATACTTTATTAAAATTTATTATAAGGTAATGACTATAATTCTCTGTGCTGTACGATATAACCTTGCTGATCATCTGTTGTATATATAGTAGTTTGTATCTCTTCATTCCATACCCCTAGTTAGTACTCCACCCCTTCCCTTTCCTTTGGTAACACTAATTTGTTTCCTATATATTTGAGTTTGTTTTCGTATATACACTCATCTCATCTGTATAGTTTTTAGGTTCCACATATAAGTGATGTTCTATAGTATTTGTCTTTCTCTGTCTGGCTTATTTCACTAAGCATAATATTCCCTAGGTCTATCCATGTTGCTGCAAATGCAGAAATTTCCAGGCCCTTGTTTTAATAAATTTCCATCCCCTGCCCTCCCTACCTGCTTCCTTATTTTATTCTTCCTATAATATCTGTCACATCTCCGTATGCTGTTGGAGAAGGAAATGGCAACCCACTCCAGTACTCTTGCCTGGAAAATCTCGTGGATGGAGGAGTCTGGTAGGCTACGGGCCATGTTGCCGTGAAGTATCGGAGACGATTGAACGACTTCACTTCCACTTTATACTTTCATACATTGGAGAGAATCCCAGGGACGGAGGAGCCTGGTGGGCTGCCGTCTGTGGGGTGGCGCAGAGTCGGACATGACTGACACGACTTAGCAGCAGCAGCAGTATGCTGTAGGATTTAACTATGAATTTTGTTTGTTATCCGTCTTTCCTGAGTTAAAAAGTAAACATGCTGAGCATGTATTTCTTTGGTTGAACCAGCCTTGTGAACCTTCTTTAAAATCAGTAGTTATTTATGTTCAAACACATTCTAAAAGATCTGCCTTTTTTTTTTTTTTTTGACTCTCATTTCTCACAGTTTTATGTTTGGATTGCATCTTCCTACTTATCCCTCAACTGTTTGTTGTAGTTATGGTTGATTTTTACATTACTTTGTCTTTTAATCTACCTACTGGCTTATTTAAGTGGTCTTTAATCTTTACATGGATTTGCCTTTCCTAGTGGTATTTTTCATTTTTTATATATTTGTATAAAATACATTTATAAGTTTATATAAATTATTTATATAAAATATTAAAATATATTTTATACATTTCTTTTTTTTTCTTTTCCACTTAGAGAGGATCCTGCAATATTTCTCTGAGGTATGTTTAATATTGATTAATTCTTTAGTTTTTTTTAAATTGTCTGTGAGGTTCTTTATCTCTCCTCTATACTAAAAAATAATCTTGCTGGAAAGGGAATTCTATGTGCAGGCTTTCCACTTTCAGCCTTCTGAGTATATCATGGTATTCCCTTCTTCTTCAGAGGTTTTGCAGAAATATCAGGAGGTAATCTTGTAATTCCTTTGTATATTACTCTTTGTATTTCTCATTACTTTTAGAATTATTTTTTTTCTTTCAGTTTTGATACATCTTGATGTGGATTGTGTGTGTGTGTGTGTGGTGGGAGGAGTAATCTTAATCTCAGGTAGCCTTGCCTGCAGCAGCTGAAGCAGTGTTTAGGTTCCCATTCAGAGACTGAGGTAGGGTCTTGGCAATGAGAGCTGAATTCTAGCCAGTAGACCAGTGATCAGTTACAAGGCCCTAACCCTTTGGCTTTGCAGAAAAATTTCCCACCAAGATAGAAGGTAGTCAAACAAGTGTTCATTAGCAAGAGAAAAAAAAAAAAAGACTACAGTACTTATGAATAGACACAAGGGTAGGTTCTGAGAGAGAGCTGCACCTGTGTGGTAGCCTGAATCACTTTTATGGGGCATGTATTCCAGGTTTCCTTTGGCCAGTCATCTTGCTTTGCCTGGTTCTGAATCTGTATTTGGTAATCTCAGTGTCCTTCCATGTTTGAGCATGCATTCTTAGCCAACATGGATTCTTGCAAAAAAGCCTATGGTAATGTTGATATCATTTACTATGGGGTGACACTCCCTCCCTTTTGACATCCAAGGAGCCTTTATGCGCATGTATACAGTTGAAAGGTTTTCTTGATTTTGAGAATGAAAAATATGTGGTTTCTGTCTTTTATCTGGGCAGGGCTCAACTCATCTCTCCTGCTATTTTAGAGTATCTGTCCACAGCAGAGAATCAGCTGTTCACTCTGAGGTCCATCTAGCTCCTGCTTCAATCTTATTTTGAAGTTCTGTGATTCCTGTACCAAGATATATTTCCTTCTTCAAGTGTGGGACATTTTCAACTATAATTTCTTCAAATACATTTTTGATTCCCTTCTTTCTCTCTTCCCTTGTGCAACCCTTATTAGGTAAATGTTAGAATACTGTTATCCTAGCCATCTCTTCAGTTGCTTCATTTTTTAAATTGTTCTTTTTTCTGCTTCTGCTGATTGGGTGATTTCCATTATTCTCTCTTCCAGATCACATATTGCATTCTTCTGTATCACTTAGTGTGCAGTTCATTCATTTCAGTATATGTGTATTTTTGTTTTCTAAGTTTTGGGTATTGAATTATTTATTTTTTATTGGGACTTTTTATATTTTCTAGTTCCTTGTTAAAATGTTAACTATTCTCTTCCTCTATGAATTTAGATAAAAGAGTTACCTGTTGTGCTTTTCAAAGTGTACTTTAATGTGGGAGTGTCTCAATGCAAACCACATATGCCCAATTCCTTTGGTGGGATGGCTGGACTTGAGGGGTTTGCCAGTCACGTCTTTCCTCAGGTTGTGCTGGCAGTTGCCATGTTGGTAGGGCACTGGACTGGAGATGGAGGAGCTAGCACCATGACTGAGGTGGAACTTTCTCTCTACTCAGTGGCCATCACTGCCCTGTCATGCATAACGTCTGACCCCAATTTGCTGCAGCAGAGACCCTGAGATTCAGGCTGGAGAGATGGCTCTGTTCCCTTATATGTGGGTTTTCCCTCTCCTTGCAGCAGGTTTTTTGCTTTAGAGGGAAGGCATGCTTAAGCAGCTGAGGCCTGTGCACATGCAGAGGTCCAGTGGGTGCCTGTGTAGGCATCTTCAGCTTCACTCAGACATAGCCCATGGCTGAGTCTTGTCTTTAGGCCTGGACACCTCAGGCTGACTATGATGTGGACCGAGTGGGGCCAGGTCACTTGCTTGGTCTGGGCTGGGGTACATGGTGAGGTGCTCAGGACACCTGGCATTCATCAGAGCAGGCCTTTTCATCTGCCTCAGGGCCAAGGCACTTTTGTCTCTCAGCTCGTTGATGACCCCAGCCTCTGTGGCTCTCACTCTGTGTGAAACTGCCCTGTGGGAGAGTGTGAATCCCATGTGATTTCCCTGCAAGTATCCAAGGTGGGCTGTGATAGAGCTTCTGCCATCAGAAATCTGGGCTGTTTCTGGGACACCACTTGAGTAAGTGCCAAGAATTGCTGTCACTGTTCTCCCTGGAACGCCCCTGGGACTGAGTTCCTTCTGTGTCCCTGAGGTGAGGTGGTGAGGTGAAGTCGCTCAGTCGTGTCCGACTCTTTGCGACCCCGTGAACTGTAACCTACTAGGCTTCTCTGTCCATGGGATTGTCCAGGCAAGAATACCAGAGTGGATTGCCATTTCCTTCTCCAGGGGATCTTCCCGACTCAGGGATCGAACCTGGGTCTCCTAAATCAAAGGCAGCTGCTTTAACCTCTGAGCCACCAGGGAGTCTTTGCCCTGCCCTGTTTGACCCAGGTCCAGTGACTTACTGTGATGTGGGCTGAGTGGGGCTGGAGCATTCACTCATCTTGGGCTGGAGCATGCAGCAAGAGGGTCCTGGGAAGCCCTGTAGCTGCTATAGTCGACCTTTCTCTGCTTTGCCTTAGGGGCAGCTAGTGTGTGTGTGTGTGTCTGTGTGTGTGTATCTGTGTGTCTGTGTGTCTGTGTCTGTGTTCTCTTGTGAACTGAGTTCAGTGTTTCTTAGATTTTCTATCTGTTCCCGAGGCTCTGGGTACTTCTCTCCTCCACATAGGACCCTTAGCTCACTCCCTTAGGGTGGGTTTTCATGAAACCCTATGAGTTCCCTTTACCTTTGTGTCTCCTCCCAGATGTACAGTTCCTGACTGAATATCTTTTCTTCCTTTTCTAACTAACACTTCTGTATCTTTCTTACCATCTTGACTGTATAGGAGTCCTTCTGCTAGATTTAACTGAGAATTGTTCCATATGTAAATGTATTTTTTATATTTTCTTGAAGGGATATGAGCTCCATGTCCTCCTAGTTGGCCATCTTGATCTCTTCCTCTCCAGTTATTCTCTTCATTTCTGAAGTATGTGTGTTTTAATCTTCCTGTTGTCTTCCTTGAGTCTCTCAGTTTCTTGAACAATTCATTTTCCTTTTTTTAATATTCAGAAATAGCCTCTCAAATATTTCATCAAAATGATTTATTTCTGAAATTTAAATCTCATTGTTTTGTTTGTTTCTAATAGCTTCAATTATATGGCTTCTGACTTTAACAAATAATGTCAGCTCATTTTTCATCTCAGATATAATTTTATCTCATCTTTTCTCTTTTTTGTTCTGTGTAACTTTCCTTCATATTTTAAACCACCTGGTACTTAGCAATTGTTTCTATTTTATATAGTAAATCTTCCAAAGTGTGTTCTTTATTTATCTCTTATGGTTTTCTTCTTATACATTACAGAAATTTTCATAGCATCCATATTTTTTTTCAAGTTGTGTTTGAATGGATGTTCTCCACCTCAAAATAAGTGGATTTTCCTCTTCTTTTGGCACCTCTCTTTGATTGGGCAATTCTATCAGAATCTTAAAAAAAAATTATTTTTAGTACTAAAGCTGGAAGAGATATTATTGATGTAATTTAGCATCAAATATCCAGAAGGATTAAAGTAAAAGAGAAAGAGCTGAGACTAGAAGAAGTCTTAATAGGTTAAGACCTGTAAGAATGTGCTTTTTGAATGAATTTATTGAGCATATTTTCTCTTCCAAGAAAATAATTTTTCTGTGATCAATGCCTTTCATGTGACATCGGGATGAAAAATGGGCAGAATACACCTTTCTCACTTAGGCAGAGAAATCATTTTATTTTAAGGAAATTCTTTTATCCTCCTTGAGCCAGCCACACAGCAATAAATTGTGTCAGAAATTGATTTTTGCTGGATTTGCTATGTGTATGCTGAAATATGTAGTTACTATTTGTTCCACAGTACAAGTAGCTTAAAGCAGTCATCTCTTTTATAGAAAGCTTTCATATCTTCTCTCATTTCTCTAAATTTAGGTACAGTTATTCTCCTGTCCTTGAAAATGTTCTTCACATTGGAAATGACTCATGATTTTTCAGAAATCTACACAAACACTGATTTATCCAAGTGGTGAGTTTTTCCAAATTTACTCGAATTCTATTTGCTGGAGATGGCAAATGGCATTTCTAAATCATTGAGCCCACTTAATCTCATATTGTGGTCCCTTGTAAACTTTGTAAGAGGATGTTGCAATTTACTGCATTCATTTCCCTTAAAAATGAAACTTTCTTGAGAATAGAGCTGTGATTTAATTATTGATGACTATAAAATCCATTTCCTTTGTAATATTCTAGCAGTTATGGTATTTGTTTGCTATTACATGATATTTGGTCTAACATCTGACAATGTAAAATAGTCAGGGTTCAGTTTCAAAGAAGGTAGACTCTTACATTGTAGAAAGCATCACATTTAACTGGCAACCATTTTTAAGTGTATACTTCAGTATGTTAAGTGTATTTACATTGTTGTGCAACAGATCTCTAGAGCTTTTTCTTCTTGAAAAAGCAAAATTCTGTACCCACTAGAGACTAAATCTCCCTTTCTCTACCACTGCTCCTTCACAATTACATTTCTATTTTGTTTTTATAATTTTGATTAATCAGATATACTTTCTATGAGTAGACTCATATAGTGTTTGTTTTTATGTGACAGACTTACCCTGCTCAGCATAATGACCTTGAGGTGTATCCATGTTTTAACACTGACAAGATTTCAAGACTTCATAATATTCCATTATATGTATATGTTACATTTTCTTTATTCATATGTTGATGGATATTTGGGTAGCTTTTACCTTTTGGCTCTTATGAATGATGCTGCAATGAATAGAAGTGTTCACATGTCTCTTTGAGATACTGCTTTGGTCTGTTAGATATACACTCAGAAGTAAAATTGCCAGATCATGTGGCAGTTCTATTTTTAATTTTTTGAGGAACCTCTGTATAATTTTGCATAATGGCTACACAATGATATTTCCACTAGCAATCCACAAGATTCCAGTTCCTGTGCATCCTTGTGAGTACTCATTTACTATTCTTTTGATAGTGACCATCCTAATAGAGTCACAATGCTATTTCATTGTGATTTTGATTTGCATTTCTCTTATGATTAGTGATGTTGAGCACCTTTTCCTATTCTTGTTGGCCATTCATATATCTTCTTTGGAAAATTATCTATGTGCATCATTCGTCCATTTTTTTAAAAATTATCTGGTTTGGCTTTTTTAGTAGGAGTTTCTATTTTTGATAAATAAGGATATTTAGATATTTTAAGCACAGGAAGATATGTTGCAGTGTATTTAATGACTTTAAAAGTCATTGGTTAAGCTTAAGAAATATATTTTAGGTCAATCTTTCAAAAGGACCTTCTGAAGGTAGGTCCTTCTTTAGTGAAGAACAGAGTCACATGGGGAGGTAACATTTTTTTGCTAAGAAAATTAGAAATCTGCCACTACATATCCCAGCTCTACAGTCCTGCTGTGCCATATAACCAAAATAAGGAGGCCACAGCAAGATCAGAAAACTTAGTCAAAAAGCTATTCTCATAAAATCATCATGATCAGGGAGGCACTGTTACAACTGCAGCTTCCAAAATACCTGTAAAAAGTCACTAGGAAATTGAATACCCTACACAGCTCTTATAATTAATACTCATGGATCAAGTGACCACACATTAATATCTTTGTTAGTGCTGCAAAAGAAAACCAGACACCATGTGATGGTCTTTGCAAGTAGAAGAAGAAGAAGAAAAAAAAGAAAACAGCATAAGTAGCCTCCATATCACATTAATCATGCAAATGTCATGACAATGTATCTGATTGGCAGAGCCAAAATCACATACAGAACTGTAGCTACAAAAGATTGTAGAAAAATGCAGAATTCTAGGCTCTGAAATATGAAACCATTCCAGAAATACATTAAGATGGCTATTGGGCTCCAATCCTTCATATCTACCTCTAATTAAAGTAATGGAATTTACTTCTCTTTGTTTTCCTCTTGTTATCGTAAGAGTGAAAGAGGTTGGGTTTAGAAGTTTTCATTTATTAAAATCATCCTGGTATGATTTTCTTAAAATTCAAGTCTGATTATGACATTCTTCTGCTTAGACCATGACATGTTAGTACAAAATATTAATTATTATAATTATGTTAATTTGTTATTTTTTGATACTTCAAAAAGATGTACTCACTTACTGGCTTGCATATTGGCTCTTTTGGCAGTGAAAGAAGGTTGACCTTTGTGACTATATTCTAAATTAGATTAGCATGTGTGAATGCCAACTGTAGGCAACTCTTTTATTTATGAGCCATCATAAAGTTAATCCCATTCACTGGTGTTATTCTGGATAATGGATGGGAAAAAACTGATAGAAATGAGAATTATTTTTAATATATAAGAAAGAAAATGAAAGTTAGAAGTCAACTGGCTTCTAAGAATATTGAACTGTCCAATAAAATTAAAGCTGCTATGTACATGAAGAGGTAGGATAGCTTTTAAATTGTCCAAAAATCAAATATGCAAAACCAGTTTTAGTCTGTATTTAATATGTAGACATTTGTTGGGTAAATGATCTTTTTCAGAAGGAAATATAGTAGAATTTATATGTTTCTTATAAGTCAAAATGTTATATATTATGAAAATGTCATTCCATATTAATCCTAAAATTACTACTCTACTTTGTCCCAAGTAATTTAAAATCAAATTTAAAGACAGAAATATTGATGGAGTAAGTTTAGGAACCAAGTTTTCACTTTCAATAAAATGATGATTTCTAAAGAATTATAGTCCTTGAATAGAACTGTTAGAGATAATTTCTTCTAAAATAGCACATGATAGGAATATTGAGATTATTACATTTTAATTATAAAGCTGATATGGGATGCTATTATAGATTAAAAGCTAAGAGAAAAAGTTTTCAAGAGGAATTTTGGTATGTTCCAATATCCTTAGGAATTATAAAAATATATCCACATAAGTAGCATATCACAATTTTCTTCTTACAGAACTACGGGATTTTCATCAATCCCCAGTTATCAGTGAAGGTTATTCATTCACTGATTCAAATATATTTACTTAATGCCTACTGTGTTTCAGGCAGGCAGATAACTAAGAGGTTATAAAAAGGAATAGAGAAAAAAATCTTTCCAGTGATGCTTTTATTCTAATACAGATAGACACTAAACAAAATAAATAAGCATAATAAAGTAATAAATCAGGTATTAACAAGTGCCATGGAGAAAAATGAAGCAACAAATAAGGAGATGAAAGTCTTATGAAATTGAAAATTGGGTCAAGACCCAAAGTTGGTGAAATATAACATTGTTTATAGGAAGAATTCTCAAGGCAAAATCAAGGTTTTGTGCAAAATCCTTAGGTCAAATCTTGCCCACAGTGTTTGAGGAATAGTAAAGGAGGACAGTGTGCTTGGAGGAAATAATGGGGAGACATGTTTGGAGAGAAAAGGGAAAATAAAATCAGTAGAGCCTCATAGGCTATCACAATGATTTGGTTATTCTTTTAAGTCACTGGACGGCTTAAATAAATAAAAGTAATTGGTCAGGGAGATTATAAGGAATAAATGTGGAGCAGAGGTACAAATTTAGAGACCAATAAAATAATCTAAGCAAGAAATTGTTATGGCTTGGATCATGGTACCAGAGCATGAAGGTGAAAAGAAGTAAAAGAATGATAAAAGCCATATTTTAAAAATATTCACTAGGGGGAGAGAATTAATACACATGATTTTAGCTAGAGGTGTAGATGTTTTGTTTATTTTGTTTCTAGTAAAAAAAAAGAGGAGATGAAATATATATTATTTAGTGATACGGGGACTTACTGATGTTCTATTCCTAGAGTTTTTTTCTCAGTGAATGAGAAAAAATAAGTGAATAAAGTGAGTGAATAAAGTGAACATATCTGGCAAATAAAGTGAACATATCTGGCAAATACAGCATGATTGCCATGGAACTCTATAGATTGTGTACTTTACATTGATAGTAATGTGTATAAAGTGTAAGCAGCATGATGGTATATAAATTTCTGGTCATATTAGTTACTCATGTATATGATAAGAGGAGACAGAGAGTTAGATTTAACTAGGATTTTTAACTAGGGTTAGGGTTTTTAACTAGTGTTGAGTGAGTGAAGTGAGTAAAGTCGTTCAGTTGTGTCCGACTCTTTGCGACCCCGTGGACTGTAGCCTAACAGGCTTCTTTGTCCATGGGATTCTCTAGGCAAGAATACTGGAATGGGTTACC